>NIVC01002733.1:0-145252 GCA_002269645.1 Macrostomum lignano
ATCCTAAGATTCGGTCACATGCAGAGAGGCACTAGAAGCCATAGATAATTCAATATCGTTATATTACAGAACTCTGCTTCAGATTGCATGACATCGAAGGCGCTTGAAAATGTGCCACTTCCATGGTTACGAGACAAGAATATGCTATTACTAGCGTATACGTGCACTGTAATATTAATTATTATAGAATTTTTTCACACTTAAGTTTGTTCACGTGCTCAACATTTTCTTATCAGAGATTGGATCAGTGAAATGCTAATTGATTACTCTGCATATAGTGGCGAAACGGAAGCTCTTTTATTGACGTTTGACACATTAATGGCTTTATGGAGTTTTTTGTCTATAGTAGGCGTATCTTCTGATCTTGTTCGAGCTTTGTCGGGCTCCTTGATGTATTAGCTAACGGCAGCAAAAATGGAGCAGGGCCAAGCACGTGACTCTTCTCTTACTTCACACTCACGCCTCCTAACTATTTTTAACTTGGCGCCTTATGACCATTTGAACGTGCATGGCGCCTTCTGAAGTTCTAAACAATTAAACTGGGCACCTTCTGACCATGACTGAACTTTATGCCTCCTGACCATTTTAACTGGGCACCTTCTGACCATTTTAACTTGGCACCTTCTGACCAATTAAACTTGGCGCCTCCTGACCATTTTAACTGGGCGCCTTCTGACCAATTAAACTTGGCGCCTCCTGACCATTTTAACTGGGCGCCTTATGACCAATTAAACTTGGCGCCTCCTGACCATTTGAACTGGGCGCCTTCTGACCATGACTGAACTTTATGCCTCCTGACCATTTAAACTGGGCGCCTTCTGACCATTTTAACTTGGCGCCTTCTGACCATTTTAACTTGGCGCCTCCTGACCATTTTAACTGGGCGCCTTCTGACCATTTTAAATAGGCGCCTTCTGACCAATTAAACTTGGCGCCTCCTGACCAATTGAACTTGGCGCCTTCTGACCATTTTAACTGGGCACCTTCTGACCATTTTAACTTGGCGCCTTCTGACCAATTAAACTTGGCGCCTCCTGACCAATTGAACTTGGCGCCTTCTGACCATTTTAACTGGGCACCTTCTGACCATTTTAACTTCTGACCAATTAAACTGGTCCAATTAAACTGGCGCCTTCTGACCAATTAAACTGGGCGCCTTCTGACCATTTTAACTTGGCGCCTTCTGACCAATTAAACTGGGCGCCTTCTGACCATTTTAACTTGGCGCCTTCTGACCAATTAAACTTGGCGCCTCCTGACCAATTGAACTTGGCGCCTTCTGACCATTTTAACTTGGCGCCTTCTGACCAATTAAACTTGGCGCCTCCTGACCAATTGAACTTGGCGCCTCCTGACCAATTAAACTTGGCGCCTCCTAACCAATTGAACTTGGCGCCTCCTGACCAATTGAACTTGGCGCCTTCTGACCATGATTAAACTTAGCGCCTTCTGATCATGATTAACCTTGGCGCCTCCTGACTACTTTAAACTTGGCGCCTTTTGACCATTTAAACTTGGCGCCTCCTGGCCATAATTAAACTTGGCGCCTCCTGACCAATTAAATAAGATGAAAATCATAAGTATATAGCTAGACTATATTATAACAAAAGCGACCGTCTCTGCCAAGAAGAAACAATTGTCACAATAAAAATTTAGCACCAAAAAAGCATCATTTTTGCATTGCTTTGCCCTTTTGTAACTGGGTGTATACTTCGGTCTCCTCCTTGAACTCGAATAATTCGTCCATGTTTGAAAAGCGTTCGGCAGGAACTAAATAGAAAATATGCGTTCGGGTTTGTAAATTTCATTTCTTTGTTATAGCGAATTCAAAATTCAAAAAAAGAAACTTATTGACAAAAATTGAACACCCTTTTCTTAGGCCACGACTTTTTAGGAGATACAATTTTTTGCCTCAAAATTCTCCCTGAAAAAAGCCACTTGACCCATCCCCAGGACGCTACTTAGATCAGTAGTCTAAGTGGGACATTTTTCCAAACATTATTTTGAGTTGTCTTGCAAACCCTTGTTTTTTTCCATTTCTAAAATTCGTTCACGCGCGAGTTGTTTCTTTTTGATAACCTAAAAAATGCAGAGCATCATAAAGAGCTTAAAGTCTACTAGAAGTAATCAGTTCAGACTTTGTGTCTCTCTTAAATTCCGACTCAAATACCGAAATGAGGGTAGTGCAGCCGGCTCTCAGCAAATATGCATCTGAGCACTGATTCGTTGCTATGACTCAGCACCTTGCGGAAGTCCTGCTGCGTGGCCAGGCCCTTCACAGGCAGTCCTCTGGCTGCTCGTTGAAGCACTTCAACTGCCAGAGCGACACTCTCCTCAACTACTTGGCTGACAATCTGCCGAAGCACCTGGGTGGACTTGTTCAGCGAAGGGTCCGAGTTCACCTCCAGCAGCCAGACGTTGAAGTCGGCGTCTACTAGAAAGTCGCAGCCGAATAGTTCGTAGGAGAATGGCTCGTCGCATAGGGAGCTGCTGACAATGGAGGTCACGTGACCGAGGATTGCTCGAATTCTGGGGTAGAGACGGCGCCGGACCCAGTCGGTGCAGGGGACTTTCAACTCTGCCATGTGCTGGTTCAAGTATCTGCAGTTTTCATTTGGTTGGAAATCTATTTCAGTATTAGAACTTCCGGTTTTCAAGTTAGAGCTATTCATTTCCGGTTGCTAAAGTGAGCTATCTACTTCCGGTTTCTGAGGTGAGCTATCTACTTCCGGTTTATTAAGTGAGCTATCTACTTACGATTTCAAATTGAGCAATCTACTTCCGGTTTCTAAAGTGAGCTATCTACTTCCGGTTTCTCAAGTGAGCTGTCTACTTCCGGTTTCTTAAGTGAGCTATCTACTTCCGGTTTTAAGGTGAGCTATCTACTTACGATTTCAAATCGAGCAATCTACTTACGGTTTCAAATTGAGCTATCTACTTACGGTTTCTCAAGTGAGCTATCTACGAGCTACTTCCGGTTTCAAAGGCGAGCGATTTACTTCCGTTTTGTAATTAAGCCACCCACTTCCGGTTACTAAAGTGAGGTATATTCTTCAAGTCTCTAAGGTAAGCTATCTACTTCCGGTTTCTAAAGTCATGTATCTACATCCGGTTTCTTGATTGAGTATCCAATTCCGGTTTCTTAATTCAGATATCTACATCCGGTTTCTAAAGTGAGTATCCACTTCTAGCCATTTAAGATCAGGCATCTGCTTCCGGTTTTTTTAAGATAAACTATTTAGTTCCGGTTTCTCTGGTGAGGCTATCAAGTTCATTTTGAACTCTAAACTAGTTCAATTTTTTTCAAGTGAAACATCCGATCGGATTTCATATCGTTTATAAAAAATCGATATTTTGTCAGAAAACTGAACTGTGCCTCACGAATTTAACGAATCAGGCGACCACACCGTGGCCTCTTTGACATTTTTATAAGTTCGATCCCTGTGCTGGACCGCCTGATTGGTCAGGTGCAGAGTCAAGTCGTCGCTATTAATATCGTAGGCTCGGCAGGCCAGTCTGGCATATCCCGGATGTACGAAAGCGTAGACTCCGGTATCGCGCCGCTGATTCGGCACCACCAGCAAAAATACGCGCAGATCAAATTTCTTACCCTCTAGTAGCAGAGGATTCTCAATGTACTTTTGCAGCACCAAATCTTTGTGCGTGTAGCCGGGATAGTTGGTGGCTAAGCTGGTGATGAGGCTAGAGAGGCTGCCATCCGATCGGTAGAGCACGATGCCCTTGCCGCAGTCCGAATAACCCGGCTTGATCAGGTACAGGCCTCGCTGACCTGCGAAATGACACAGTTATGCGACAAATTAATATTAAGGATGCTTAATTAGATTTGGTTAGAGACGGGGGGCTGTGTGCACCCTGGCGCGCGGATACGTACGCAGTCATACGCACAGGCACACACTCACACAGGAGTGCACAGAGGCCCTAACTTTATTTATCGTTAGGCATGTACACTTCACTGTGCCTTGCGGTTTGGCCTTCAAGGCCGTTAATTGCACGAGCAGAGCCAAGCCGAGATTCCAATCTAGCCCCAACTAGCTAAGGGGGAGCTGTCTGCCAGCATACAGAACTTTATTGCTTACCCCCTCGTATGGTTAAGCAATTTAAATCGAGTACTGTAATTATCTCGGCAGTGGGGTGCAGTGAGTTCTCTTATCAGTTGGCTCTAATGCCATTCGCGCAATCATTAAAATTGGCTGTGGAGTCTCTCGCTGCGTACACGTTGATACGAGTATAATTTGCATTAAAATTTAGCCCCAAATTAATTTGAACGCAAGACTGCTACCCTCAATAATAAAGATTACTTCAGAAAGAAAGCCACATTCCCTGTGTGAGCGTGTACATGAGTGCGTGCAGTACAGTATTGCCCACAGGTTGGGAAGGGTCGGGCAAGCAGGCGGCGGCTTACGTATTTTATGCAGCACATCGATGGCACCGGCTCCGTTGAGATGCACCGTAGCGGGCAGGAAGGTCGCCGCCTCGAGCCCTTTTGGTACCAGGCTAGGATGTCCCAGCTCGAATTCGGCCATAGTTCTCACCAGGCTGCACTTGTTTGTGATGAGGCCCCGGAAGCGGAGTCTGTTCACTATGTGGAAACCTGGGTGGGTGTCAGAGGCAGGGCGGAAATGATAATTGCAGTTGCCTCAGCTTTCACCATCTCACTCCACTCACCCACCTCACTCCACTCAACCCAACTCACTCCACTCAATCCACCTCACTCCACTTACCCACCTTCCTCCACTCACCCACCTCACTCCACTTACCCACCTCCCTCCACTCATCCACCTCACTCCACTCATCCACCTCACTCCACTCAACCCAACTCACTCCACTCAATCCACCTCACTCCACTTACCCACCTCCCTCCACTCACCCACCTCACTCCACTTACCCACCTCCCTCCACTCATCCACCTCACTCCACTCATCCACCTCACTCCACTCAACCCACCTCACTCCACTTACCCACCTCCCTCCACTCAACCCACCTCACTCCACTCAATCCACCTCACTCCACTTACCCACCTTCCTCCACTCATCCACCTCACTCCACTCATCCACCTCACTCCACTCAACCCAACTCACTCCACTCAATCCACCTCACTCCACTCAACCCACCTCACTCCACTCACCCACCTCACTCCACTTACCCACCTCCCTCCACTCATCCACCTCCCTCCACTCTTCAACCTCACTCCACTCACCCACCTCACTCCACTCACCCACCTCACTCCACTCAACCCACCTCACTCCACTCAATCCACCTCACTCCACTTACCCACCTTCCTCCACTCACCCACCTCACTCCACTTACCCACCTCCCTCCACTCATCCACCTCACTCCACTCATCCACCTCACTCCACTCAACCCAACTCACTCCACTCAATCCACCTCACTCCACTTACCCACCTTCCTCCACTCACCCACCTCACTCCACTTACCCACCTCCCTCCACTCATCCACCTCACTCCACTCATCCACCTCACTCCACTCAACCCAACTCACTCCACTCAATCCACCTCACTCCACTTACCCACCTTCCTCCACTCACCCACCTCACTCCACTTACCCACCTCCCTCCACTCATCCACCTCACTCCACTCATCCACCTCACTCCACTCAACCCACCTCACTCCACTTACCCACCTCCCTCCACTCAACCCACCTCACTCCACTCAATCCACCTCACTCCACTTACCCACCTTCCTCCACTCATCCACCTCACTCCACTCACCCACCTCACTCCACTCAACCCAACTCACTTCACTCAATCCACCTCACTCCACTTACCCACCTTCCTCCACTCACCCACCTCCCTCCACTCACCCACCTCCCTCCACTCACCCACCTCACTCAACTCACCCACCTCACTCCACACATCCACCTCGCTCCACTTACCCACCTCACTTCCCTCACCAGCCTCACCTAATCCAGTCTTTCTTTTCGTCGCCGAAATGGCACCGTTGCACCACATCAAAGCCATCTGGTCGCACGAGCGGAACTGATTGCGCTCCTCGTTTTCCGTCTTCTCCAAGAAGCCCATGGCCAGCATCATCTTGCGGCAGCTGAGACCAGATTTAAGAAACAAATTTGACGATGATTAAACGATCAAACACAGACAAACAAACATGCACTAAGACATACATACAGACAGACAGACAGACAGACAGACAGACAGACAGACAGACAGACAGACAGACAGACAGACAGGCAGACAGACAGACAGACAGACAGACAGACAGACAGACAGACAGACAGACAGACAGACAGACAGACAGACAGACAGACAGACAGACAGACAGACAGACAGACAGACAGACAGACAGACGACAGACAAGCAGACACAAAGACAGACAGACAGACAGACAGACAGACAGACAGACAGACAGACAGACAGACAGACAGACAGACAGACAGACAGACAGACAGACGACAGACAGACTGACAGACAGACAGATGACAGACAAGCAGACACAAAGACAGACAGACAGACAGACAGACAGACAGACAGACAAACTCACTGAATCTCTCCGTGATCGTAGAAGATGAAGAATTCCCCCGCACGGTGGGGAACAGCTGTCTGAAGGCGGCTCCCCTAGCGTTGCAGTCGTAGCTGTCGCTCACCAGTCGGTCAACTTCTTCTCGCGAGGCCGGGCAGGTCAGGCTGTCCCTGGCAGGCCGCGGCGCAGCCACCTGCAGGATATTGTTGCCGGTCCACAGCGCGGGAATGGTGCTCTTCAGAATGCGCGGCTTCACTGCGCCACCACCGGGAGCGCCAACGCTGCTGCTGCGCCGGTCTCTGCTCATCAGGTACTCGATCGCCGCGTCCATCGACTCGCCGACATTTCCTCCGACGTTGGTTTCCTCGCTTTTGTCGGCCGTTGCACCAACGTCGATGTCGCATGACGCTGTCACCGCCGACACTGCGGTGTTGCCGCTCTCTGCGACTTTCTCGTGCGAACTTTCTGTCTGACTGCGCGAGTTCAAGCGCTTCTGACGTCGGATGCACTTCATACCGCCGCCGCCGCCGCCGCCGCTGCCGTTGCCGCTGCTGCCAGCTTTTCCTACGGTCGATTCCACACCGCTGCTCGGTACTGCAGGCACCACCGTGATCTCATTGGTTGACCGATTGATGCACAGTCTGACTGAGCTGACCGAACCATTAAACTGTGCTCGAATGCTGTCATAGTTCTGCTTGATGTAACTCTCGATAGTTGACTCTATCCGGGCTCGCTCACGTTTGCCAACATTGCCAGTCAGGCTGAACCCGACGCCGTCGACTTGTCGAATCGGTGGCGCCGAGGCGACGGCAGCGCTGGCAACTGAACTTTGCGCCATTGGCCGCCTCCGGCCGGATCGGCTGTTTCCGGCCGGATTAGCTGGTGTGGTGATTGATGCCCTGAAAAACAACTGCTATTTTTTTAACGACAATTTGCTATGCTTGGCAAGCCATGCTGGGCAAAAATTGTTCGCGTCTGGTCTTGGCTCTCTCGTTTGAAGGTTAGGCGCCTCGTATTGTGGGAATTTAAGAAGCACTGTCTATGGCCCGCAGGCGACTTGGGCGGACCCTATAAGCTAATTCTCTTCTTGATTGCAGCACCAACGTGTCGTACTCATAACGGCAGGTTGTGTCGTTCTGCCGTATTGATGGCATTTGGAATAAAAACTCAAGAAGTCAGCAAACAAAAAGTCTTCGTGGTGACCATAGACGCAAAGTTCAATCTCGTCTGTCGATATGTTGATCCAGTTTCTAAGCATAATTAACTCTCCTGAGTTATGAAATTGAATCACCTACAGTGCTATGAAATGCGTCACTTGGGGCTGATGCAATCTGAGAGCACTTGACCATTTGGGGTTGGGAAGCCAGACACTTAGGTGCAAGACACTTCGGTGCAAGACACTTCGGTGCAAGACACTTCGGTGCAAGACACTTCGGTGCAAGACACTTCGGTGCAAGACACTTCGGTGCAAGACACTTCGGTGCAAGACACTTCGGTGCAAGACACTTCGGTGCAAGACACTTCGGTGCAAGACACTTCGGTGCAAGACACTTCGGTGCAAGACACAAAGGTGCCAGACACTAATGTCCCTGACACTTCGGTGCAAGACACAAAGGTGCCAGACACTAATGTCTCTGACACTTCGGTGCAAGACACAAAGGTGCCAGACACTAATGTCCCTGACACTTCGGTGCAAGACACAAAGGTGCCAGACACTAATGTCTCTGACACTTCGGTGCAAGACACAAAGGTGCCAGACACTAATGTCCCTGACACTTCGGTGCAAGACACAAAGGTGCCAGACACTAATGTCCCTGACACTTCGGTGCAAGACACTTCGGTGCAAGACACAAAGGTGCCAGACACTAATGTCCCTGAAACTTCGGTGCCAGACACTTCGGTGCCAGACACGGTACCAGACACTTAGGTGCCAGACACGTAGGTACCAGACACGGTACCAGACACTTAAGTGCCAGACACTTCGGTGCCAGACACTTATGTCCTAGACAATGCGGGGCCAGACACTTACGTCCCAAACAATTTGGCACCTAAGCGTCTGGCACTGAAGTGTCTGGCACCGAAGTGTCTGGCACCGAAGTGTCTGGCACCGAAGTGTCTAGCACTTAAGTGTCTGGTACCGTGTCTGGCACCGAAGTGTCTGGCACTTAAGTGTCTGGCACCTAAGTGTCTGGCGCCGAAGTGTCTGGCACCCCTTAGTGTCTGGCACCGAAGTGAAGTGTCAATCTACTCTGAAGCAACAATGAAAGAAACAATTAGCAAGCCAGAAAGCCACAGAAATGATAATTCTTTACTGGTTTATTGAGATATCTCGTTTCGTCTTCTAACACGTGGCAACTCATTCTTAATACGAGGCCATAAAAAAGCAAGCTTCAGTTTTACCCAATTTGTATCTATCTGTTAATGAGTGCAGAAATGTATGACAAAATAAATACATTGAACTCAATGAATGCTCTTGTTTTTGAAAGGCCTTACTACAATTTTCGATTTAAACATGCATACGCTTATAGTTGAAGTTCTGTTTGGGTATTGCAAGTCTCAGGTTGAAGTCAGTCAGTACAGACTGGTTGAAGTCTGGCCATCGAATATTAGCGAATAATTATTTTGAAACACCAGCGGATAAATGAATTTGAATTTGCGCGATTTGTAGACCACTTCCAGAGCGAGACCGACTGCCTCCTGGATGACGCCAGGCATGAGGCGTTTCAGCACCTCGGTGTGAGTTGATAGCGATGGACTCGAGTTGATGTCAATTAGCCATACCTGTTAGTTTTGTCAGTTTTAATTTGTTTAAATAGACTTAGGGCATTATTGAGCATGGGCAAAAGTCTCAAGTGTTCATGCTGGACGATCGATAACTTTCACTTTACAATGTGGGGACCCTGAAATTAGATCTTAATACCTGAAAAATGCGATCTCTAACTAGGGGATTAACATCTGGATGATGGGATCTCTAATTAGGGAATTAACACCTGAATGATGCGAATCTTCAATTAGGGGATTGTCACCTGGATGATGGGATCTCTAATTAGGAGATTAACACCTGGATAATTAGATCTCTAATTAGGGGATTAACATCTGGATGATGGGATCTCTAATTAGGGGTTAACACCTGGATGATGGGATCTCTAATTAGGGGTTAACACCTGGATGATGGGATCTCTAATTAGAGGATTAACACCTAAATGATGGGATCTCTAATTAGGAGATTAACACCTGGATAATTAGATCTCTAATTAGGGACTAACACATGGATGATGGGATCTCTTATTAGGGGATTATCACCTGAATAATGACGAATGAATTTCAACAATTTAAAATTGAGCCTCACCTGCATTCGACTGTCAATAAGAAAGTCGCAGCCGAATATTTCGAAGCAGCGTCGCCCCCGAATCTCCATGCCGTTCATGAGGGAGACAATGTAGCCCAGAATAGCTTTAATCCTTGGGTGCAGCCGGTTGTGCACCCAGTCCAGACCAATGTCCAACTCCCTGTGACGCTTGTTAAAGTAGCAGTTCAACTCCCCTGGCGACCATGTGGTGGCCTCTTTGACCCTCTGGTAGCGTGGATCGCGTTTTTGCAGGGCCTGGTTAGTCAGGTGCACAGTCAGGGTTGTGCTGTCCTTCTCGTAGCGTCGGCAGGTTAGCCGAACGTATCCGGGATGGTAGAAAGCAAACAGAGTGTTCTTCTCCTGATGCGGTACTACTAGTAGGAATACGCGCAAATCGAACTTGCGCTTGTCAACTAGCAGAGGGTCGTCAATGTACCTTCATTTGCGACACAGAAGTTTAGAGGGCTCGATCGTTTCACGATGTCGAAATCAGATTAGGATTTTATTTGGGATTAATACCTGGATCAATAGTATCTCTAATTGGGGGTGGTTATTACCTGTATCAGGTAATCCCTAATTAATAGGATTGATATCATGGGTTCTCTAATTTAGAGGATGAATCCTATAAGATCTCCAACTGGCGAGAATAATCCCCGGATAGTGGGATCTCTAATTAGGGGATTAATACCTGGATAGTGGGATCTCTAATTAGGGGATTAATACCTGGATAGTGGGATCTCTAATTAGGGGACTAATATCTGAATGATGGGATCTCTAATTAAGGGATTAATACCTTAATTATCGGTATTATGGAGAAGTTATGGCAATGTGAAACTTCGATTTTCTGCAAGCAAACAGAGAGCTCACTTTTGCACCAGAATGTCGCCGGCGTTGAAATTTTTAAATTGCTCCTGAACCAGAGTGGCGAACTCTTTTAAGTCGCCGCTAGATCGATAGAGCTTGAGCTCGGAGCCCTGGCTTGAGTTGCTAGGCTTCAGAATCCAAGTTGTCCCCGGTCGCTCTGGAGTGGGTTGGAGAATCTGTGAGAAAATTCTCCTGAATGCAATGAGTCTATATGATGCAAGGTTATTTAGTGCATTCAGTGTCCTGGCAACCGTGTCACGTGTATAGCTCTGGGGCGTGCTGGAGAGGCTGAGGCAGTGAATTCTGCATAATATCGTTTGATATTTAATAGGCATTCGCTAGGGTGCATCAGAGGAATGTACTTTTACCTGATGCACTGTTGGACTGCCGAATAAGTGATGTAATAAAAGTGACAAACAGTTGTTAAGTGGGACGTGTTAGATAGGGGGTGCCAAGTGTTAGATTAGGAATGTCACATATTCGATAAAGATTTTACCTGTTAGACAATAAATTTCACCTGTCAGGTAAGGAATGTCACATGTTAGATAAAAAATGTCATCTGTTAGATTGGGAATATAACCTGATAGATAAGGAATGGTACGTGTTAGATAACGAATGGCACATGTTAGATAAGGAATTCACCTATTAGATAAGGAAATTCACATGCTAGATAAGGAATGTCATCTGTTAGATATGGGATGTCATCTGTTAGATATGGGATGTCATCTGTTAGATATGGAATGTCATCTGTTAGATAATGAAGGTCACCCGATAGATATGGAATGTCACATGTTAGATATGGAATGTCATCTGTTAGATAATGAAGGTCACCCGATAGATATGGAATGTCACATGTTAGATATGTAATGTCATCTGTTAGATAAGGAAGGTCACCCGATAGATATGGAATGTCACATGTTAGATAAGGAATTTCACATGTTAGATCTGGAATGTCAAATGTTAGATTAGGAATGTCCCCTGTTAGATAAGGAATGTCACATGTTAAGTAAGCATGTACTGTGTAGTCGGAAATATTGTCGAAAATTCTATATTTAATGAATAATTACTGTTTCAACTATAATTTTAATTACATTATGACCATTGAAGTCAAAAGGGTTCTAAAAAAGGACTAAGTTATGTTGATTAAAGTTTCATAATAATATCCCCAAGCCATCAGGTTTTTCAGTTTCAAGAACACTCACGAATTTCTCGTCTAAACTCGTCGCTCATGGGATGCAGCAGGTAGGACTTGGGCAGCAGAGCGTTCATCTGAAGTTCGTCCGGGGCGTGCGGACTTCGGTTCATCCACAGCAGCTTGTACAGGCCGCACTTGCTGGACATTCGAATGCGACAGTTGATTCGGCTCAGGATTGAGTCCTCTGGATGGATTTTAGACTGTTTCTGCTTTCAAACTTTTTTTTTATTGAAAAAATTAATTTCTCTTTTCTTGTAAGATAGGGATGTCACGTGTTAGATAGGGAATGTCACCTGTTAGATAGGGAATGTCACCTGTTAGACAGGGAAAATGTCAACTGTTAGATAGGGATGTCACGTGTTAGACAGGGATGTCACGTGTTAGATAGGAATTTCAGATGTTAGATAGGGAATGTCAGATGTTAGATAAGGGATGTCAGATGTTAGATAGAGAATGTCCCCTGTTAGACAGGGAATGTGACCCGTTAGATAGGGAATGTTACATGTTAGGTAGGGAGAATGTAATATGTTAACTAGGTAATGTCACTAGTTAGATAGGAAATGTCAGATGTTCGATAGGTAATGCCACCTGTTAGATAGGGAATTAACTTTTATTCATTAAGCTTGTGCACACTCTCCCGCTGCTTGTATTAACCTGGATAAGCTGCCGCAGAGGCGTTGGCGGACAAGCCGGAGTAGCCGTAGCGCCACACTAAATGATGCGATCGTTTGGTGATGGCCACCTGGTTGACCTTGGTCCTGTCCTGCCACCGCAGGTGCGACATCAGCTCTTCGATCCTTTGTGAGATATGGATTTTTTAGAGGGGGGGGGGAAACAGTGTCAGTAGGGGGTACTAAACTGGGTGTCCGAGGGATACTAAACTGTGTGTCCGAGGGATACTAAACTGGGTGTCCGAGGGATACTAAACTGGGTGTCCGAGGGATACTAAACTGGGTGTCCGAGGGATACTAAACTGGGTGTCCGAGGGATACTAAACTGGGTGTTCGAGGGATACTAAACTGGGTGTCCGAGGGATACTAAACTGGGTGTCCGAGGGATACTAAACTGGGTGTCCGAAGGGTACTAAACTGGGTGTCTGAAGGGTAACAAGCTAGGTGTCCGAGGGGGTACCAAACTGGGTGTCCGAGGGATACTAAACTGTGTGTCCGAGGGATACTAAACTGGGTGTCCGAGGGATACTAAACTGGGTGTCCGAGGGATACTAAACTGCGTGTCCGAGGGATACTAAACTGCGTGTCCGTACTAAACTGGGTGTCCGAGGGGTACTAAACTAGGTGTCCGAAGGGTACTAAACTGGGTGTCCGAGGGATACTAAACTGGGTGTCGGTACTAAACTGCGTGTCCGAGGGATACTAAACTGGGTGTCCGAAGGATACTAAACTGGGTGTCCGAGGGATATTAAACTGGGTGTCCGAGGGATACTAAACTGGGTGTCCGAGGGATACTAAACTGGGTGTCCGAGGGATACTAAACTGGGTGTCCGAGGGATACTAAACTGTGTGTCCGAGGGATACTAAACTGGGTGTCCGAGGGATACTAAACTGGGTGTCCGAGGGATACTAAACTGGGTGTCCGAGGGATACTAAACTGTGTGTCCGAGGGATACTAAACTGGGTGTCCGAGGGATACTAAACTGGGTGTCCGAGGGATACTAAACTGGGTGTCCGAGGGATACTAAACTGGGTGTCCGAGGGATACTAAACTGGGTGTCCGAGGGATACTAAACTGGGTGTCCGAGGGATACTAAACTGGGTGTCCGAGGGATACTAAACTGGGTGTCCGAGGGATACTAAACTGGGTGTTCGAGGGATACTAAACTGGGTGTCCGAGGGATACTAAACTGGGTGTCCGAGGGATACTAAACTGGGTGTCCGAGGGATACTAAACTGGGTGTCCGAGGGATACTAAACTGGGTGTCCGAGGGATACTAAACTGGGTGTCCGAAGGGTATCAAAATGGGTGTCCGAAGGGATACTAAACTGGGTGTCGGTACTAAACTGGGTGTCCGAGGGATACTAAACTGGGTGTCCGAGGGATACTAAACTGGGTGTCCGAGGGGATACTAAACTGGGTGTTCGAGGGATACTAAACTGGGTGTCCGAGGGATACTAAACTGGGTGTCCGAGGGATACTAAACTGGGTGTCCGAGGGATACTAAACTGGGTGTCCGAGGGATACTAAACTGGGTGTCTGAAGGGTAACAAGCTAGGTGTCCGAGGGGGTACCAAACTGGGTGTCCGAGGGGTACCAAACTGGCTGTCCAAGGGGTACCAGACAGGGTGTCCGAAGGGTACCAAACTGGCTGTCCGAGGGGTACCAAACTGGGTGTCCGAAGGGTGCCAAACTGGCTGTCCGAGGGGTGCCAAATGCGGTGTCAGGCAAACCGAGTAGACCGTTAATTCGCAACAAAATTGAATAAAGCCGCTCAATCCGATCCGTCAAAAGCTCACATCTCGGCTCCCAACGTTGATTCCAAAGAATAAGTGCCCAGCAGAGTGGGATATGTGTCCAAGAATATATGGCACTTATTAGCCAACGGGTACGGATATTTCACCAGCTGGTTCTCCATGATTCTCTCTAATTTCGAAGCCAGACCAGTGTGCACTGTGCACTGAGTGTCCCTGGTCTGCGCGTCGCGGTCCTTGGAGCCGCCGGCGAAGCCGCCGCCCTGCGAAGCAGCCGTTGCGGCGGCTTGCTGCTTGAATTTCTGCGTTTTCCGAATCTTCAGCAGGCAGGGCGGCCGAGCCGGGTGCTGCTGCTGGCTCGGCGGCTTCACGATGGTCAGGCGGACGCAGTCGCCTTGGATGGTTTTGATGGCTCCCTCGTCTTCGGGACTTCGGTCTTGCTGTTGGGGTTGCTGCTGCTGCTGCTGCTCCTGCTGCCCTCTTGAGCACAGATCGCTGACTGAAGATCTACAGAGATGAATTGTAGGTGTTAGTAAAAATATTATCAATTTTAATAGGTGGATTAATCTGTGGGACCTGAATGTGTAGATCGGAATAAATTCAATTTAGAAACTCATATCTCTATTTACTAGTATAGCTTCTATTTTATTCCTAAGTTCTAAGTCTTAAGTTCTAAATGCTACCTAATTATGAATACGTTGAAATCCCAAATTTTACCTAATCTGAATTTGTAGAGAGTTCTCAATTCTACCTATCTATAATCAGTAATGTAAAAGAGTCCTAAATTCTACCTAATTAGGAATACGTAAAAGTCCTAAATTCTACCTATTTAGGAATACGTAAAAGTCCTAAATTCTACCTAATTAGGAATGTGTTAAAGTCCTAAATTCTACCTAATTAGGAATGTGTTAAAGTCCTAAATTCTACCTAATTAGGAATGTGTTAAAGCCCTAAATTCTACCTAATTAGGAATGTGTTAAAGTCCTAAATTCTACCTAATTAGGAATGTGTTAAAGTCCTAAATTCTACCTAATTAGGAATGTGTTGAAGTCCTAAATTCTACCTAATTAGGAATGTGTTAAAGTCCTAAATTCTACCTAATTAGGAATGCGTAAAAGTCCTAAATTCTACCTAATTAGGAATGTGTTAAAGTCCTAAATTCTACCCAACCAAGATTTTCTGAGATGTTCTAAATCTAATTTCTATCATGTTAGGTTATTGTGATGTTCAAACTTCTACCCAATTGCAACAGTAAACTAGGATTAGAACAGCTCCATAAGGCAATAAATATTCCGAACTCACGGATCCTGTTGACTTCGCGATTGACTTGGAGCAGCAGCGGTTGAGTCTTTAAACTGGTTAATCTGCAAGGGCTTGCTATTGCTGAAGGCGTTGGCCATTTTTCGATAGCCTAAAACTCAATAAACTACCTTATATTTTCCCTAATGAACCTAAGTATAAGTACTGGCTACGGAACTGAAATTCTAGAAATTTCTGCACAACAAAATCCGATGCCTTTTTTCCGCTGCGTTCGAGGATTAAATAACAAGGCTCAGACTCAGACTATATGAGTGATGAACAGCCACCGAATATGCAAACAGATTTGATTTCATACTCACAGGAGTAAATAGGAAATACCTAAAGGTTTCACTTTTAGCCATAGACAAATTACGGCAAACTAACTGATGTACTGACGTATGAATTTCGCTTTTTTGGCTTTAGAAATTTTGGTGGCCGACCGTTAGTTCGGCGCCTTAAAGACTCAGGCTCCTCAAAGACCTTAGTTAGGCGCCTCAAAGACCCAGTTAGGCGCCTCAAAGATTCAGTTAGATGCATCAAAGACCCAGTTAGGCGCCTCAAAGACCCAGTTAGGCGCATCAAAGACCCAGTTTGCGCGCTGCCAAGGCCTAATGAAGCGCGCCAGAGATTAGGACCTCATATATCGGTTCAATATGGGCTAACACCCTCAGGCTCTCGCTTCTCCCCTGACCGAACTCATCCCTGAAAAGAGTCAGCCTACTCAACTGGGTTGATTTTTCATTAAGGCAATTTGCCAATCATTAGTTAATCAACTCGCCTATCGAAGAAAAGCTTCCTAACTCCGATGGGACCATAATAAACAGACTTTGTCAGCATTTTCTGCATGCACGTTTCATGAACTAAAATTGGTATTCGACCCTAACAGCAGGAGTCTGGCGCCCTTCACCTCGCATATAGTGCCTTCTCTTTACCTTCTCTCTCCTTCCTATCTCTCTCTCTCTCTCTCTCTGTATCTGAGCTCCGAGCTCTGTACCAATCGATATTTAGCTTGGAGAGTCTAGGTGATTGAGTTACTGCCCATGTCCTCTCTTTCTGATTCTACACAGCTACAGCCCTGTCTGTCTGTCTGTCTGCCCTGCCCAAATCCTTTCTGTCTTCTATCGCCCGAGGGCTGATGCAGTCGTGCACACTGCAGGATCGTGGTGGCAGAATCTGAGGGTTTCCAGTCCGCTTATAGCCAGGGACGGCTTACGCTAGACATCTGAGTTGTACCCTAGGGCTTGCGCATGCATCCATGTTAAATATCGTCAATGCTAATTACTTATTCTGCTGAAAGTAAAACCAGCATTTTATTTTTCTGAAGGCTTGTGTTGAATTGATTTTGCGGATGGGTATGCGGCACGCAAATTTTCAGATATCCTGGGTGTGAATGGAGATTTTTCATCTCGTATCCAGATTTTCTGTGTCCGAAATTCCCGGCTGAGTGGGCTACTTCCTATCTACAGCTTAAATTGCCGCTGCACAGGTCTGAATGACACGGACTAGCAGGGGGAGAGCAGAAAAGGACTTTTAAACCGGGCTAGCGATTCCTGCTCTGGCCTGCGTCAAGGAAACCTTTGAGGCGGAATCTGGAGCTGCACAATTGTTTCCTTTGTGACCATTAACATGACTGGATGGACAAATTAGTAATTTTTACATTGCGCCAAGGTTAGAAAAAATTATCTAAAATTAAAACTTCACACGTCGGTATTTGCCTAGAAAATGTCGGGAGTGTCGTCTGCAGTTTCCGTAGGCACTAAATAAAGATAGCGGAATTTCTGCATTGTCTTCTACTAAATCAATCATAACTACAGTTATGCTGAATCGAATTATCTAAACTTGGACTCATTTTAAAGCTGGATAAATCTGTCATGTCTCAGTGGAAAATCTTTAGATTCGGGGTGATAGGCTACAAGCTTGTTTCGATGGAAATTTTGAAAATACAAAATTTATGAACTAGTCGTCGAAATGCTGCACTCAAATGCTGCTACGTCATGTCTGAAAATGGGGTGGTTTTAAGGAAATATTGTTGCCTCCAAGTTCTGGTTCTCGGACTCCTTGGCCTAATCACCCTCTACCTTCGCGCTGCCGAATCTGCAGGCAGTCAGTCAATCCCCCGCGTAAGCACCGCCTACGCTTTATTGCCTAGTCGTCTCCTATACACTCGGCTGCTCGCATCCCCAAAGGCTTGGGAGCGAGGAAGCACGACCCGAGGCTGCTTTCATTCACTTCTTTCTCTCTACCGTTCTTCTTGTCGAACGGAGGGATCGGGATCTAGGAACTGTCTCCCTCCTGTTCCCACCCACAGTACGTCTCCCCCCTTTTTTCCTTTAATCCCGCAGACTGTGCGCTCCCTTCACCCCGTCGCTTATCGATCAGCCGGACTCCCGTCCCTATTAGTCGAATCCTTCCCTTTTCTGTTCTGCCTCTACCCCCTCCAGCCTGCACGCGCTCCCACACTAGCGCACACAGTCCTGACCTATTGCCGCTATAGGAAACATCTTATAGTCCATCTCGCCTCTTGCTTCTCTTCTCTCTCTCCCATCTCCTTCTCATTCCGTAAATTTCTCTCCGTTTTCTCTCCCGCTCGCGCGCGGGCGCGCACTCAACTCCGGCTAACCGTGGCATCCTCCTAAGACCCAGACTCCGTACCAAGTCCAGCTCTCCGCTGCCTCCTCTGTCCCTCTGCTATTCTCTTCTCTCTCCCCTCTCCCCCCAAGCCGTCTCAGAGTCTAGCGGGGGGGACACTAGCTAATCTCCTCCTCTTCCTTCTTATTCAAGCGATTTTTTAGCAGAGAACGCGGTTCAATACCCAAGCACAGATAGAAGCCACAGCAGGCAGCAGCTGCTTGTCGGAAATCCAACAGAAGCTGACAACACACACATATTAGAATAAAACAATTTGTCAACAAACAACACTTGACAACGCCGTGATCAAACTATCAAACGCAGCCGTATAGCTAGCCAGTTTTTCAAGCCAGTTTGAGTAGAATTCAATCAATAGCAAACAACAGGCATGGGTTGCACTCTGAGCGCCGAGGAGAGGCAAGCCATGGAGCAGTCGAAAAATATTGACCGCAAGCTGAAGGAGGACGGGGTGCAGGCCGCCAAGGACATCAAATTGTTGCTGCTGGGTGAGTACTTTTTGACCATATTTACACAATGATTAGTGATGATGTGTTTTGTGTCAGAGGGTTAATGGCTTCTGATATCAAAGGGTGTGTGGTTCAAGGTGTTAGGATTCTATTATAGGTGTCGAATAACGTGTACCGATGCGAATGATTTCTAGGTTATGGCATGGTGTCAGTCTTAGTTTATGATGTCAAAATGGATTTTTTATACCAGAAGGTATTTATTCATTTCAAGAGTATGTTATGATGTCAGAGTAGAAATTTCGTAGCCACAGACACACGAAGCATTTTTTTATTAAACTATGTTATGTATGTATGGATGTTATGAAACTTCATGGCTATAGTTCATAAATTTTGGGTTATACTTAATGATTTTAATTGGTAGCTCCTGTTGTCTGGGATACTTTTTGATATAATAGGACTATTTTATGAGTGTCAGGTCTAGTTTATGAAGATGTGTGTGTATAGTTCATAAGCCTTAGTGAGGCTCTTGTGTCCGAAGCTGGTCTTGTCTTAAAGAGTATTTACTCAGAATTAAATAATGATTATTAAAAAATAACCTTAACTAATACTTCAAATAGCAACAATGCTTCATCGATTTTGGAGCAAAGTAGCTCTCGCTTCAGCTGCCTACCGCGCTTCCTGCGCCACGGCCTCATCGGCGCAGCCAAGGCTGAAAAGGGGAAGAGTTGAGAACTTTCTGAGTGACGCGTCTCAGACAGGATGAAGAATTTCTATTGTTGGCGAGGAAGGCCGCCTTTCTAAGAAACAACTGACTTCTGCATTCTGTAGAGAGGTGTGCGTATTTAGGAACAAATTTCCCTCCCAATTGACTATAGATAGATAGACAGATAGATAGATAGATAGATAGATAGATAGATAGATAGATAGTAGATAGCGAGAAAGAGCGAGCGAAGCGAGCTCTTTCGAGCTTGCTTGCCGCAGCCAATCAAGCTGAAAGCACGCACACAAGATCACCGGAAACGATTAAGGCAGCTGGAAAGATAGATAGATAGATAGATAGATAGATAGATAGATAGATAGATAGATAGATAGATAGATAGATAGATAGATAGATAGATAGATAGATAGATAGATAGATAGATAGACAAGTAGATAGATAGATGGGTAGATAGATAGATAGATAGACAGATAGATAGATAGATAGATAGATAGATAGATAGATAGATAGATAGATAGACAGGTAGATAGATAGATGGGTAGATAGATAGATGTGTAGATAGATAGATAGATAGACAGGTAGATAGATAGATAGATAGATAGATAGATAGATAGATAGATAGATAGATAGATAGATAGATAGATAGATAGATAGATAGATAGATAGATAGATAGATAGATAGATAGATAGATAGATAGATAGATGGATAGATAGATAGATAGATAGATAGATAGATAGATAGATAGATAGATAGATAGATAGATAGATAGATAGATGGATAGATAGATAGATAGATAGATAGATAGATAGATAGATAGATAGATAGATAGATAGATAGATAGATAGATAGACAGGTAGATAGATAGATGGGTAGATAGATAGATAGATAGACAGGTAGATAGATAGACAGGTAGATAGATAGATAGATAGATAGATAGATAGATAGATAGATAGATAGATAGATAGATAGATAGATAGATAGATAGATAGATAGATAGATAGATAGATAGATAGATAGATAGATAGATAGATAGATAGATAGATAGATAGATAGATAGATAGATAGATAGATAGATAGACAGGTAGATAGATAGATGGGTAGATAGATAGATAGATAGACAGATCGATAGATAGATAGATAGATAGATAGATAGATAGATAGATAGATAGATAGATAGACAGGTAGATAGATAGATGGGTAGATAGATAGATGGGTAGATAGATAGATAGATAGACAGGTAGATAGATAGATAGATAGATAGATAGATAGATAGATAGATAGATAGATAGATAGATAGATAGATAGATAGATAGATAGATAGATAGATAGATAGATAGATAGATAGGTAGATAGACAGTTAGATAGATAGATAGATAGATAGATAGATATATAGATAGATAGATATATAGATAGATAGATAGATAGATAGATAGATTGATTGATTGATTGATTGACAGTAGTGCAAGTTAAAGATTAATGACTCAGGCCCTGCGAGTATTGAATTCAGCTGTACTTTCAAATGTTATAATTCCATTTCCCATTCTTCCGCCAAAAGCTATAGCCAATCTTCAAGTTGAGTTCAAGTTGAGATTCCCCTGGGGAGGGCAGGCGCAGACTCGAATCGCGCAGGTCTGAGCAGCCTGTATGCCAGTCTGCTAAGCGAGCCGCCAGCCGAAATGATTATGGCAGATCCCCTGGTCTGCTTGTGCAGTGAGTAGGGAGGGATCAGATGATTTCTCTCTCTGGTCGAATCAAGCAAAAGAGAGAGGAAAAAGAACAGACGAGAGAAGGGAAGAGAGTTCAGGGAGAAGTCAAACGCCCACGCTTCATCTTTCTTGCTCCAGTTTTATCACTTGTCTCCCCTCATCCTGCTGCTGTAGGGAGGGGGGGGGCTCCTAGCTGGACTTGACTAGGAAGGCCCTGGGTTCTATCTCATCTCATAAACTTAAAAAGACTTCAACAAAACGCGTTAATCGCTGCAGACCTAAGCTTGGGGTGGCGGGGTGCAGACAGGCGACTGTCCGAAATCAGGGCCGGCACGTGATGCGCCAGAAGAGCCTCAATGACGACAATTTATTTGTTGGAATTTCAATTTATAAAACTTTTTATTTCGTGACCTTCCACTGTTACTTGTATAATTTCGTTGGGGCTAAGAGAAGCCGTTGGAAACAGT
This sequence comes from Macrostomum lignano, assembly GCA_002269645.1. Taxonomy (NCBI): domain Eukaryota; kingdom Metazoa; phylum Platyhelminthes; family Macrostomidae; genus Macrostomum; species Macrostomum lignano. Next base: position 21,636 of record NIVC01002733.1, read on the forward strand.
GGCCAGAAATCTTCGCTATTTGTCGGCTTCTTTTTGAAGATTTTTTCCGGTTTAACGCGGACATTTAATAAAATAGCCCGTACAATTCATTCATGAAATAAACCTGATTCAGGATTAGCTAACTTGATTGAGGATTAACAAATTTGATTTGGGATTAACAAACTTGATTGAAGATTAACAAATTTGATTCAGGATTAACTAACTTGATTGAGGATTAGCTAACTTGATTGAGGATTAACAAATTTGATTTGGGATTAACAAACTTGATTGAGGATTAACAAATTTGATTTGGGATTAACAAACTTGATTAAGGATTAACAAATTTGATTTAGGATTAACAAACTTGATTGAGGATTAACAAATTTGATTTAGGATTAACAAACTTGATTAAGGATTAACAAATTTGATTTAGGATTAACTAACTTGATTGAGGATTAGCTAACTTGATTGAGGATTAACAAATTTGATTTGGGATTAACAAACTTGATTGAGGATTAACAAATTTGATTTGGGATTAACAAACTTGATTGAGGATTAACAAATTTGATTCAGGATTAACTAACTTGATTGAGGATTAGCTAACTTGATTGAGGATTAACAAATTTGATTTGGGATAAACAAACTTGATTGAGGATTAACAAATTTGATTGAGGATTAACAAACTTGATTGAGGATTAACAAATTTGATTTGGGATTAACAAACTTGATTGAGGATTAACAAATTTGATTCAGGATTAACAAACTTGATTTAGGATTAACAAATTTGATTTAAAATTACCAAATTTGATTTAGTTTTGGAGTAAATAATTAAAATTCAGGGATCAGACTCCTAGATGAAAAAAGTAAGTAAATTAATTAATTAAAATATAATTTCAACTCAAAATTTCAGGAGCCGGCGAGTCTGGTAAAAGTACAATCGTGAAGCAGATGAAGTGAGCAAACAAACAATGTCTTGTCATATACATCTAACTCTACTAACTGAGTTTGATTCAACTGAATAGTTGAAAACATCATTACTATTTTCTCAATTCAGAATTATTCACGAGGGCGGCTTCACCCAAGAGGACAACAAGCAGTACAAACCCGTGGTCTTCAGCAACACCATCCAGTCCCTCGTGGCCATCCTGCGTGCCATGAGCACACTGAACATCTCATATGGCGACCCAGATAGAGAGGTTCGTTAATAACTGCCCTTCCGTTCCTTTGATCAGCCGCCAACCTCACCCCATTCCATTGATCAGCCGCCACCCCAATTCCTTTGATAAGCCGCCAACCTCACCCCATTCCATTGATCAGCCGCCACCCCAATTCCTTTGATCAGCCGCCAACCTCACCCCATTCCATTGATCAGCCGCCACCCCAATTCCTTTGATCAGCCGCCAACCTCACCCCATTCCATTGATCAGCCGCCACCCCAATTCCTTTGATAAGCCGCCAACCCCACCCCATTCCATTGATCAGCCGCCACCCCAATTCCTTTGATCAGCCGCCAACCCCATTCCTTTGATCAGCCGCTACCCTTGAAAAATTGCATCAACCCCGAATATCCGAACTCTCAGACCGACGCCAAGGTTGTGTTCGACGTGATCGGCCGCATGGAGGACACGGAGCCCTTCTCCGAGGAGCTGCTCCTGGCCATGAAGCGCCTCTGGGCCGACACCGGGGTTCAAGAGTGCTTCGGCCGTTCGAACGAGTACCAACTAAACGACTCGGCCAAGTACTTCTTAGACGATCTTGACCGTTTGGGCGCCAAGGACTACATGCCCACTGAGCAGGACATACTGCGCACCCGAGTGAAAACCACTGGCATTGTGGAGGTGCATTTTATCTTTAAGAATCTCAACTTCAAGTGAGTTTCGTGTACTTGATTTTATTGCCTCTAATGTAATCTCTCTCCCCCGATCGCGATCTAGTCTCACTTTAAACATGATCTAGTCTCATTATAATCATTTTCTAGTCTCACTTTAAACATGATCTAGTCTCATTATAATCATTTTCTAGTCTCACTTTAAACATGATCTAGTTCATTATAATCATGATCTAGTCTCACTTTAAACATGATCTAGTTCATTATAATCATGATCTAGTCTCACTTTAAACATGATCTAGTCTCATTATAATCATGATCTAGTCTCACTTTAAACATGATCTAGTCTCACTCCAATCATGATCTAGTCTCACTTTAAACATGATCTAGTCTCACTCCAATCATGATCTAGTCTCACTCCAATCATGATCTAGTCTTACATTATCTGGGATCTAGTCTCACTCCGACCATGATCTAGTCTCTCTTCAATTCTAACCAATGTCTATTCTCTCCAAAATTGTTGATCTGCTCAAAGTGTAACCACACCCTCAGTTCAGAATTGATCAGGCTCTTTGTAGTTTGCAATAACGAGTGGTTATAATTGGATAAAAAAAAGAAAATTTTGTGTACCACAAAAAGTATTCCTGATTTTAGATTGACAGCTGACTTCATGTAGATTATTGAGTACAAAACAGGCACAGAAAGTTATCAGTCGACACATCGGTCGATTTTATTGTAGCTAAGCCTCTTAGGCAAGCAGTTTAAATGCTGCGTTTTCAACTTGAAATGTATACATTTATTGCAGTTCTGCTTGCTAACTATTAACTGTGTGAGGGTCAAAAGTTATGAGAGAGAATTTTGGAGTGACAACCGATGAGTGACAATTGATGAGTGACGATTGAAGAGTGAAAATTTTGGAGTGACAATATGTGAGTGACAATTGATGAGTGACAATTGATGAGTGACAATTGATGAGTGACAATTGATGAGTGACAATTGATGAGTGACAATTGATGAGTGACAATTGATGAGTGACAATTGATGAGTGGCAATTGATGAGTGACAATTGATGAGTGACAATTGATGAGTGACAATTGATGAGTGACAATTGATGAGTGACAATTGATGAGTGACAATTGATGAGTGAGGATTGAAGGGTGACGATTGAAGAGTGACAATTGATGAGTGACAGTTGATGAGTGACAATTGATGTGATGAGTGACAATTGATGAGTGACAATTGATGAGTCACGATTGATGAGTGACAATTGATGAGTGACAATTGATGAGTGATAGTTGAGAAGTGACATTTTCAAAGTGCTAATTAAAAGGCACAGTTAAATGAATAGTTATTGCAAGGTCAAACAACAAATAATATGCAATATTATGCACACCTGTCTCAACCATCACTCCCTGTCACTCAGGCTATTCGACGTGGGCGGCCAACGCTCTGAACGCAAGAAGTGGATCCACTGCTTCGAAGACGTCACAGCTATCATATTTTGCGTGGCCATGAGCGAGTACGATCAAGTGCTGCATGAGGACGAGACTACAGTGAGTTTTAAGCTCGATATAGTTTTTCGAGGTTGTTACCGTAGAAAACGTTAACGTAGGAACTTTAACGCTGAATATAGATCTATATAGCTTACTTGGTTTATATAGAAAAGGCTAAATAGGCCTACTGGTTGCCATGAAAACGCTAGATAGGCCTTACTGGTCGCCATGGAAACGCTAGATAGGTCTACTGGTCGCCATGGAAACGCTAGATAGGCCTTACTGGTCGCCATGGAAACGCTAGATAGGCCTACTGGTTGCCATGAAAACGCTAGATAGGCCTTACTGGTCGCCATGGAAACGCTAGATAGGCCTACTGGTCGCCATGGAGACACTAAATAAATCAACTGGTTGCCACGGAAACGCTAGCTAGATAGGTCTCCTGGTTGCCACGAGAAACGGATTTGTTTCTAAAAAGTCCAAACAATGACTAAGGACATGGAACTCATCTTTGCACCCCGCAGAACCGTATGCAAGAGTCCTTGAAACTCTTTGACAGCATCTGCAACAACAAATGGTTCACCGAAACGTCAATCATTTTGTTTCTTAACAAAAAAGATTTGTTTGAAGAGAAAATCAAGAAATCGCCGTTGACAATTTGCTTCACCGAGTACTGTGGTAAGTAGTGCGATTGGTGCTAAAATATCTTATTGCACGTACTAACTTGAGCATGTAGTAAGTTTAGCTTCTTTTACAGCAGTTAATTGACTGTAAGATTAAGGATGTATCACCTGCAGGGGTGGGGTGTCGCCAACCCCCCGTAATAGTTATGAGGGGACATGTCACTGCTTTGTCCCCCCACAACAACCACCTTTGTTTGACCTATTATTGAAATCAACAATTTTGCTTCATGGCGAAGGAACATAGCGCCTGTGGCGCTAAAATGAGTGCCTGCGTCGCTAAAATGAGTGCCTGCGGCGCCAAAATGAATGACTGCGGCGCTAAAATGAGTGCCTGCGGCGCCAAAATGAGTGACTGCGGCGCTAAAATGAGTGCCTGCGGCGCCAAAATGAGTGACTGCGGCGCTAAAATGAGCGCCTGCGGCGCTAAAATGAGTGCCTACGGCGATAAAATGAGTGCCTGCGCCACCTACATGTAAATGGTGCCTGCAACGCTAAAATGAGTGCCTGCGGCGCTAAAATGAGTGCCTGCGGCGCTAAAATGAGTGCCTGCGGCGCTAAAATGAGTGCCTGCGGCGCTAAAATGAGTGCCTGTGGCGCTAAAATGAGTGCCTGTGGCGCTAAAATGAGTGCCTGCAGTGCTAAAAAGGGGCTTCGTCCCCCCCACCATAAAATCCATGGCGACGCCCCTGATCACCTGTTAGAGTTGTTAGATTAAGTACGTATAGATTCAGGATGTGGTACCTGATAGATGTCGGATTTGTGACCTGCAAGACACGATCGACAGCAATTAGGCTCTAAACACCGGTACCGCAGTTTCCAATAAAACCACAAATTATGCATCACGCAGGCAAACAGACCTACGAAGAAGCGGCCGCCTACATTCAGGCGCAATTCGAAGCGAAAAACAAGTCGCCGAACAAAGAGATCTACTGCCACCAGACCTGCGCCACGGACACTAACAACATCCAGTTTGTGTTCGACGCTGTCACGGATGTAATTATTGCTAATAACTTGCGCGGCTGCGGATTGTATTGAGATGCCGATTTAAAATCCTATTTGAACTCCATTATATTATTGCACGTACGATTGACTGATTGTGATTTATTAATTAACTGAACAAAGACTAAAGTAATTCAAGCCGAGCTTCTTATGGCTTTTGCTTGATAAGAAGAATAATTATAATTAACTACAAGTATGATATTAATAATAAGTTTAAATGTTTGTGAATTCGAACTTTATTTTAATAGGCTTTGTTTGTAAAATCGACCCGAGTATAACAAATATCATTAAACAGGTTTGCCTAATACAAATTTGTCTGCCTCTCTATCTCACTTATGCTCTGATTTTCCAAATACACCAGTTCTCTCTATATAATCTTTCCTGTTTTTGTTTAAATACGAATTATAATAAGCTAATATGTCATATTTATATATCATTTTGCTATTCTATAAATTTATGCAACATTGCATGCCGGCAGTAAGCTTATTATAATTCGATATATTATTCAGCTAGGACTTCAACTTTGCTTTATATTTTATACCTTATAAAACATGTCTTCATTTACTTATACATTAAATGTAATTGTTCGTTTCTTGGTTCTCTGAGCACTTCAGCAGCGACTGTAAGGCAACCTCGTCCTGCGGTTCAGAAAGCTTCATTATTGTCTGTCGTAATCCTTGCTGGTCAGAGAACTTTCAAAGACTTCATGGTGTATATTTTAATCAGATGTTTCCACCTTTTATATTACTATAATTGCACTTTACACGCACAATAACATTTAGTGACAAAGTTAAATTCAGATTATATATTTCTATAATAATATGAGCGTACATGAATATAATGCACATTTTCTGGTCTATTTAAACAAATACTATTGGCTGTATTTTCAATTTTTCTTGACGTGCATCGATATAGTCAGTGTTTACAGTGTTTTGTTACCAACAATTTGCAAAAATGTAGTTCTTACTGATTACATGTATTTAATCGCATGCATTAATGAAAATTTATCAATTTATAACAATCCAAGATTTATCAACTGTTTTGCCCAAACAACCTGCTGTATCGACTTTTTTAATCATCTTTGTCCCTCCCTAGTACGCTCTAATTGAACACCTTTTTTAAGTTTTTGTAATGTTTGATTTGTTTCTATATCGGTAACATATTTTAGTAAGCTATTACAAAAAGTATAACATTCTTATAGCAATACGAATTATAAATTTTATCATTCAGACTATATGCGCTATTAACCAGTAAATATTCCCCATTATAATATACCTATCCATTTTTCTGGGATGCGTCCAAAAAGCAAGAATTATACACAAGAATTATGCATGGTTTTTTCTGTACCTGGCTTATAGTGTATGATTTTTTGCCCCCAGTTATAATTTCTAATCAATTTTTAAGCCAGATCGAACAGCATGATTAGATGAAACATAATTGTACCTTTTATTGAGCGCCGAATAAGTAAAAGAATTAAATGTATGTACGAGTATTGTTAAAAAATCTGTTTTTACGCTAACCAATTGGCACATGACCAAATTCAACAGTTATAAATATACGATAATATATAGACTTATATATAATATATACTATCGGAATAAATTCAAAATGTCTTTAAAAATTGAACTATTGCCAAAAAGGGAATTTTAATGGCACGTTGCTTCGTCGCACCAGTATTGCAATATTAACAACTTCGAGCAGGATTGCTTGTAATTAATATTTATTATTTGTTGCTGTATACTAATTCACTTCTTGTGTAAGATAACAAAGAATTAAGTAGGTTAACCCGTGGTGCTACTGGGGTGCCATCTTTTGTGGGGTGGATTTCGAAAAAATAGGGCCAGAGGATCGAGTAGCTAGGATAAAGTATGATCAATAAAGGGGCTCATGTCGAAAATCTGCTGGAATATATTCCCTGATTTAATAAAAGATTAAAAGACACCAAAATGGGGAAGCATTGAAATTTTGGCAGATTTCTAAGATTTTATGGACCCTAGCTACGCCCAGTTTTGGGTTTAATGCAGGTATTCGTAAAATGCATGTTTTGATTCCATCATGGTAATCTTAGTGTTAAAAACTCCTTGAAAATTCTCTGATCTCTGCAACCCTTATTTCGAGACAAAATTTACTACGTAGATTAGAACCCGTTAAACTAAACATGAAAATCAAATTAGTTTTCTTTATTACATGGACTATAAAAAGTTTACACGTTACTTGTAATTTTGAAATATGCCTATTTGTATTATCAAATGTATCAGAAGACCAAAAAATAAAAAAGTTATGTTAAAACTTCTTTTAAAAACTCTTGAAAAAAACAATTACGTTTTAAAGGTTTGCTGAAACAAACCATCTTAAATACTTTTGTTAACACTTCCTTTTGCGGAATCTAGAAGGTTCTAAGAAAAAACTTTGAATTTTCGTGAGTTTTATTGTAGATATCTCGAACATCCGTTTAATCAGTGATTGCAATTTGCATTCAGGCTGCCTCATTCTGTCAATTAAAGCTTAAATAAAGGTGTTGGTTTGCTCAGATAAATTATAAGACAAATCCAACAGGATTCCTTGCCAGACAGGAAAAATACAGACCTGAGCCCTGACTGATGGAGATGCAGTGATAAGGGAAGTAGGCCCATTAATACTAGTATTCTTTCTTTATGCCAGTGACAATGAAAATTACTGTAAAACTTTTATTGTTTAAAGGCTAAGGTTGCTAGAAATAGATTGATTTTAAATTCACAATAATTTGCCTTGGCTTGGCATTGGCACGCCACACAATTCCTAAGACCTAATCTTTAAAATTGCCTTTTTTAATTTCAAAGAAAAATCAACCAAAAAGATGTTCACTTAGAGTCTTACTCTTAGATAGTTATAGTTGTTTGTTAAGCACTCATCCAATTAGCTATTTGTCCATTTAAATTGCTGTAAACTTTTAGCCAAAGTTTCAAAGAAAGAAGTAACTAAAAAGTCTATAGGCCCCCCTAACAATATTTAAGAAACTGTTTTGTTCAAATCTTAATTTTCTACCTTTTTGTCAGCAATGACTCTTCCTGGAAATGTTCTTGAAGTTAAGAGTAGAGTAAGTATTGATTTCATTAATAATTTGCAATTTTTCATTTTCATTTTATTTATCTTTTTGTATAAAATTCATAATATTTTAAATCAATCATTCAAATAGTTTATTATCAATTGTATGCAAAAAAGCTTAGTTAAAATCTTATATAGCTTTAATATGTAATGACTACTAGTATCAAGATGTGTACCAATATATACTCTATACCATAGTCTGGATCATGCTAGGTGTATGCCTAAACAAAAATTGAATTATTACAAATGCATGCCAATAAAAAATTTGTGCATGCCCATTCTCAAAATTATGCCAATGTTGCAATAATAAATGACCTTTTTACGTTGTGACAATAAATGACCTTTTTTAAATTGCTTAATAAACCTTAATTAGCAAATAATTTGGTTGATTTTTATGCTTCTTTGGAAATTTATTTACAGTGGAAAATTGATACATGTAAAGATTTGTTTAAATGCTTTATTGCAAGCTTGAAAAAACTAGAAAGCTTGAAATTTACGCCTAAAAATAAACTTCTTTCATTTTTTCTACTTTATAATAACTCTTATGGGCATTTCCGCCAAATAGGGACACAAATTGTGTCCGAGTGTGCAAAGAAGAAGAAAAATGTTGAAAACAGGAAATCTAACTAGAATTTGTTATTAAATTTCTTTTTTTATCTTGTAGAAGCACAAGAAATTTTCTGGTAACAATAAAAGTTGCCGATAAAAGTTATACTGATCTAAGAAGACGATTAATACCGTAGGAGCATAAAATTTTATATTGAGGCGTAATTGCTTGCTTATAATTAACTTTCTTTCAGTCAATATTTTTTTAATTGTTTCTTAATGCTTTTAATCAACTTTTTAATTCAGATTTTGTTATTTTTGCGCATAAGTTCATACGATATTTTTTAACTTTGTCAAAATGTTTTTTTCTGCGTGATATACCGAACGTAAATCTCTAATTTTACTTTTCAGTAACTAGCCGATCACCGTAATTATTCAGAAGTTCCAGTGCAACTTTGCAAGCAGCAAGAAATGCATATGCTTCCACAATCTAGAGAAAGTTTTTCTGAAGCAATATTACAAGTAAATGTGGGGAAAATTGATTTAGTACTATGTAAATTAATATCTACATACTATAGTGCAAAATGTAAATTACATTTTTATTGATAAATAAACAAGAAATTAATGTGAAAATGTTTTATTTTCCAGCTTTTATACTTAATGATAGTCTTCTAAGACTGATTTTGAGAAAAAAAACTAGCGAAAAAAAAATAAAGGGTACAACATGAAAATACATCTCGTGTAAGTAGTGTGCTTACTACATTTAAATGTTAATATTTAAGGTATTTTGACAGATTAAGGTTCAGCAGACCACTTTTTGTGAAGCTCTGTATGTCGGCAATCCATAAATATATCGTTTTCAGCTAATGAAAAGCACTAAAAAAAATTATTGGGTACAACATGAGTACAATCTTGTGGTTAAGATGTCACATCGAAAAAAATTAATGTCTTAGAAAAATGTATTAAGCGAATTCTATTGCTAAAAAATATACTGATGCATCATCGCAAAGATGTTTTCCTTCATTTAAGCTAAAAAACGTGTAGATTGAAAGCCTTATGAGTAAATTAGAGGGTACAACATGAGTACAAACGATACAAAAACTTACCGTTTATAATTTTTGGTATAGCAAGAAAACTGACAAAAATCAATGATTTCTTGCAGGTGTTGTGACGAAAAGGAATGATTTTAACAAAGTTTAATGTGTTTTTTTCATGAAACAAAGAGAATTACTATCAACAATGTTTTTTTTGCTCTTTTATTCAATGTTGAAGTTAAAAATTGTGTGTTTGGACATCCAAAAAAGTGGCGTCTACGTAAGTTTAAAATGGTTTATTCAACATTAATTTTGCGATTAACAATCTTTAAATAGCTTTAAATTGAGCAAAAGTGGTTGTATTTTTCAGTTTAAGTCCTTGTTTGACTTCAATTAGCTGGCTTAAGCTACAATTCATCATTTTCTGTTTGTTGAAGTGTAATTTTCCGATAGTGCCTAATTGGCGGAAATGCCCTTATGCATGATTAGTATGATTCTATAAAGTGCATGCCAGGTGTGCATGCATACTATTTTCCCTAGAGTGATGCATGCCAACTGTGCTTGCCTAATTTTGGTGTGCAAGGCCAATGTATACTCAAATTTTTGGGTGTATATGATCTGGAGTGTGGTATATACTAGAATATCTTATATATCAATGTATACCATTAGATTTGTTATCCCATATGAAAATGCTAAGACGAAAAGGATAAGTGTCAAATTATATTTCAGTCTATTATTTTTTCATTTTTGCAAAAAAGGTAAATAGAAAATCATTAGTATTTTTCAAACTATAAAGAACTGGTTTTATTTAAATCATTTTTGTTTTATTTTCAACTTTCTAAAAAAATTGAATCCAATTTTTAATTTAATTGTACATTAATTTTTTGGGAGTTACAATATATTCTTTTTGATCAAAATTTAGCTATCCTAACTATGCACATAGAGACTTTGCTAAACTACGTAAATTTGGTCCTTTTTGTTTACTAGTTTGTTTACTAGTTGTATACATTGGTTGAGACTCTGAACTTGGTCCTAACTATTATCTTGGCAATCTTTGTATACCAAGATATATACTTGGGCTAGGCCCCTCTGTATACCAAATTGTACTCCAATAATATATTTTAAGTCCTTCTATTCATTAGAATTTTCTAATGTATATGCATATTATCTGGAGTCTAGAATGAGTAGAATAAAGTTCTACCATAACCAAAGTTTCCTATATATATACCCATATCTAGACTAATGCTAGTAGACTATATCAGATAGAGCAATAAATAAGGCAATAAGTAGAGCTAGAGGCTAGAGCATTTTCTGATACCATTTCTTATCCTTTTTAGCCCTAAACATCATTTTCTACCATGGCACTATGTTGCAGCACCAATTCAAACATTAAAATATCCCATAACAAACTAGAAGATTGCCATAATATCATAGTCCCAAATAGTCATATAAATAACAAATCTTGACTTTTTGAAATATCAAAACTAAGATTAAGATTTAAAAAAGTGCCAAGACCTTGATGATTAAGAATAAGATCAAGATCTTGACTTTTTGAAATATCAAAACTAAGATTAAGATTTAAAAAAGTGCCAAGACCTTGATGATTAAGAATAAGATCAAGATCTTATCCAACCCCTAGACCTTTTTGATTATTCTCTCTCTCTTTTCTACTCTTTTCTATTCCCTTTTCCCTCCTCTTTTCTTTTCCCTCTCTTCATTGCCCCTTTTTTCTTCTCTCTCCTTTCTTCCCTTTTCCCTATTTTCTTTCTTCTCTTCTTTTCTTTTTCTCTTTCCTAACTAGAGATGTTCCAAAAAGCAAATTTTTTGTCAAAATTGAAATCGAAATTGAAATTTTCCAAAATCAAAATTCAGAAAAACAAAGTTTAGTAAAACCGACACTCACTTTTCTACTTTCGATTTACTGCTCATACAAAACAAAATACATGTATATTTAGCAAAAGTTTGTTCATTTTCAGCCACTAAATAAGTAGAATCCCTCATTGCCACTTTTAAATGCAAAAAAAATTTTGACACAAAAACCACATACTGAGTTGTACGTGTATAAAATGTACAGTTAAAATGTACAATTATCACTGCATGACTAGCAATAACTGATATTGTGTAAATGATAATGCATGTACATGTACAGTAAATGTACATATATGTACTGTAAAATGCGAAAAATATGCAATAATCTGCAGATGCTTTTGCAGCTTTAAAGTGCAACAAAATTTACAAAAATTTACAGTTCCACAAACTACATGTTACATGTCCTACATGCATGGAATAGTTTTAACAAATTCAAATAGTTTTACATGTAAAAATTGTAATAATACCCTGGTATCACCGATAAAAGACAGTAACAAAGTACTAAAAAAACTAAAATTGGATAAAAAATATCGGAAGTAGGCACTTCCAAAATTTTGACTTCCAAAATTTTTTCAAAATCAAAATTTGTTCTAAAAAAATCCAAATTTTGGAAAATTGAAATCAAAATTGAAATTTCGGAACATCTCTACTCCTAACAAATCTTTTCTTAAATTGTTCAAGTAACTAAAGTAACAAAATCTCCAAGTTTTACCAAGATCTTCTGTGAGGGCAATGGCCTACTTATCAGTTGATTTCCAAGAAGCCTCCTTTGCAATCTAGTTTTTTGATAGTGGCAAATGCTGGGCAGCTTCCTTATTGGCTTTATTTGTCTTAACTTAAGCCCCCACCATCCCAACCAAAATTATTGATATTGAAACAAGTGTTGATAATAAATCCTTGATTTTTATGCATTAAAATAAAATGTTGAAGAATAAACAAAAATTCTATTTTTAAACAGTTTGGCGCTGAGTTCCGTCGATTCTCAATAACCAAGGCAGAGTACAGCTTTGGCAGCAGCAACAGCAGCATCGATCCATTCAACAAATTCTACCTCCTATTGCAACAGTTGCACCTGCTCTCTGATCAGCCATTTCTAATATTCTATTCTGCCCGAGATGATGATGTTTTGCCAATTAACAATGCTGACAATCTGGCACATGCTGTGTCCAATGCAAATGGTCTGCTCAGGTTGCAAGTGAGTGTTTCACACAGTGTCTACTATGACCAAATTTAAACCCTAAACATTCAAGACTGACAATAAATATAGAGCAGTGTACATTGTTTACAGTAATTTACAGTGGATTTTTACAGCATTGTACACACTTGGTGTTTGTAGCAATATTCAGTGGGCTTTGTACTTACAAGTATAAATAGATGTATGAATAATTATAGCAATGTACACTAGGTATGTACGATAATATACAGTGGGTATTTATGGCACGTACAGTAGGTATTTAGAGCAATGTAAACTGGGCATTGCATCATTGTGCGCTTGGGTATTTACAGCAATTGAGAGTGGGTATTTACAGCAATTGAGAGTGGGTATTTACAGCAATTGAGAGTGGGTATTTACAGCAACGTACACTGAGTATTTACAGCAATGTACACTGGGTATTTACAGCAACGTACACTGAGTATTTACAGCAATGTACACTGGGTATTTACAGCAACGTACACTGAGTATTTACAGCAATGTACACTGGGTATTTACAGCAATGTACACTGGGTATTTACAGCAATGTACACTGAGTATTTACAGCAATGTACACTGGGTATTTACAGCAATGTACACTGAGTATTTACAGCAATGTACACTGGGTATTTACAGCAATGTACACTGAGTATTTACAGCAATGTACACTGGGTATTTACAGCAATGTACACTGAGTATTTACAGCAATGTGCACTGGGTATTTACAGCAATGTACACTGGGTATTTACAGCATTGTACACTGGGTATCTACAGCAATGTACATCTGCAATTGTACAGTCTAAAACCGTCCGAGTTCCCTGGAAACCCCCGCAGGTATTCCGCAAAGAAGAGTACACCGGCTACCTGTCAGATCTACCGCAGACCCGGCGTCATCAGAAATCCCGTTTCGCCGTCGGCCCTTTCGCGTCATCCTCTTCGTCTAGCGCCGCTGCGCCTGCGCCCAACCGTCGAATCACCGTGCTGGAAGATTTCCGCAAAGTGTCCTCAATTATTGATGTAGACATTGTGCCGGAGTCCTATCGCCGCGTGAAGCTGATGCGCAGCAGCTCGAAGCCGCTGGGATTCTACATTCGCGACGGCACGTCGATCCGCGTGACGCCGAACGGCATAGAAAAAGTGCCGGCAATTTTTATATCACGCCTTATGCAGGGCGGCTTAGCCGAGAGCACCGGACTGCTGGCTGTGAACGATGAGGTTATTGAGGTCAACGGGATCGAGGTCACCGGCAAGACCTTGGATCAGGTAGCAGATTATCCTAATTAATCACTCATCAGGTAGCAGATTATCCTAATTAATCACTCATCAGGTAGCAGATTATCCTAATTAATCACTCATCAGGTAGCAGATTATCCTTAATAATCCCCACCAGGTAGCAGATTATCCTTATTAATCCCCACCAGGTAGCAGATTATCCTTATTAATCCCCACCAGGTAGCAGATTATCCTTATTAATCCCCACCAGGTAGCAGATTATCCTAATTAATCACCCACCAGGTAGCAGATTATCCTAATTAATCCCCACCAGGTAGCAGATTATCCTAATTAATCCGTATCAGGTAGCCGATTATCTCAATTAATCCCACCAGGTAGCAGATTAATCCAAAGGCAATCCGCACCCGCCCTCAGGTAACGGACATGATGGTGGCAAACAGCTCCAATCTAATCCTCACTACAAAGCCAGTGAATCAGAGCACCTGTCTGCAAACAAACCGCCGTTCTCGCGCCAGCCAATTGTCGCACGAATCCAACTCGGACGCTCGCAGTTACCATAGCGACAGCGGCGGCATCTCTCGAGGCGGCATCGGAGCCGGCAGCTATCGTCAGGTGCAGGCGTCAGCAGCCGCGGCGCCCGGAGTACCTCGTCATCACGCACACAGTGGCTCATTGCCAACGGCGGCTGCCTACGGTGCACCGGATGACACCCTGTGATGCTGTGCTGGTTGATTGGATGTTGATTGACGCTTAAAAATAATGTAAATTCATTCCATTAATTATCTTAAAATTATCCTATAATATTGTTTATTTTTACAAATGTAGCACTTTCTGATGATGCCGATGGTTATCAATTGTAATTTAGAGTTGATTTTTTTGTTAAACCATTTTTTTATCGGAATCTACACTGTCTTGCTTATATATAATATAGTTGCATAATGTCTAGTTGTATGTTAATAGCTGTCCAGCTTATGTAGTCGGTCGATGCACTTTTATAAATTATCTTATCTAGTGAAGTCATAAGAGGTACTGGGTTGTCTCAATTAGTCGCATCACGTGTTTTTTAATTAGTGATAAATTCTTACGGAATGAGAATGTGATTTTGAAGCGCTTAATCCTTCCAAGGGAGATAGGTGAGATTTTGAAGAGACACTTCTGCCTAAAGGGGTGAGATTTTGAAGAGACAATTCTGTTTAAAGGGTGAGATTTTGAAGAGACACTTCTGTCTAAAAGAGTGAGATTTTGAAGAGACACTTCTGCCTAAAGAGATGAGATTTTGAAGAGACACTTCTGTCTAAAGGGGTGAGATTTTAAAAAGACACTTCTGTCTATAGGGGTGAGATTTTGAAAAGACACTTCGGTCTATAGGGGTGGAATTTTGAACAGACACTTCTGTCTATAGGGGTGAGATTTTGAAAAGACACTTCTGTCTAAAGGGGTGAGACTTTGAAAAGACACTTCGGTCTATAGGGGTGAGATTTTGAACAGACACTTCTGTCTATAGGGGTGAGATTTTGAACAGACACTTCTGTCTAAAGGGTTGAGACTTTGAAAAGACACTTCGGTCTATAGGGGTGAGATTTTGAAAAGACACTTCTGTCTATAGGAGTGAGATTTTGAACAGACACTTCTGTCTAAAGGGGTGAGATTTTGAAAAGACACTTCGGTCTATAGGGGTGAGATTTTGAAAAGACACTTCTGTCTAAAGGGGTGAGACTTTGAAAAGACACTTCTGTCTATAGGGGTGAGATTTTGAAAAGACACTTCTGTCTATAGGGGTGAGATTTTGAAAAGACACTTCTGTCTATAGGGATGAGATTTCGAAGAGACACTTCTGTCTATAGGGATGAGATTTCGAAGAGACACTTCTGTCTATAGGGATGAGATTTCGAAGAGACACTTCTGTCTATAGGGATGAGATTTCGAAGAGACGCTTCTGTCTAAAGGGGTGAGATTTTGAAGAGACACTGATTTTGGCGTTCAATTTCAAATAGCGTCCTTTACTAATCCAGCACATTCCCACGCTACTGTTGAACAGTTTCTGCCAATTAATATTTATCTCTATCGGGTTATTATTTTACTTACAACTTAAAAATTTTTGGTATTCCAGTGACTTTATTTAATCTGTGTAATGTTATGGCTGTAAAATTATTTTCAGTAAATCCAAGTGTTTGAATTTTTCTAATTCTCTGCACATTTTCACTTACTTGCCTATGAAACAGGGTTGGATTTGTCTGCAGCCTTCTATCTACAGTTTTGTATTAGTGAAATATTTATAAATATTTTCAATCCATTCCCAGCTTGTGCGGAACATTTCCTGATTGATTTCTTTAACTTGTGTAATTTTCATTTTCATTGCTCCCGTGTGCTTATAAATTCTGGACTAACTGTTTTTGGTTAATTGTTCTCACTGTATCCTACCTGTGTGTGAGAATAGATATACGAGAATTAATATTTTTTCATACTATTTTGTGCTTAATTGTATTTGATTTTATTGAATCGCTTCTTCTCAAACTGAAATTCCATCTCTACTATTTATTGCTGCACTGTGGACTGCTTATTGCCTTCGTATTTACTGTCCGTGTCTGTCTTACTGTCTGTCTGTTTGTCTGTCTGTCTCTGTCTGTCTGAATGTCTTAGTGTCTGTCTGTGTGTCTGTATGTCTGTCTGTCTGTCTGTCTTAGTGTCTGTCTGTCTGTCTATCTGTCTGTCTGTCTGTCTGTCTGTCTGTCTTAGTGTCTGTCTGTCTTAGTGTCTGTCTTAATGTCTGTCTTAGTGTCTGTCTGTCTTAGTGTCTGTCTTAATGTCTGTCTTAGTGTCTGTCTTTCTGTCTGTTTTCTGTCTGTCTGAATGCCTGTCTGTCTGTCTGCCTGCCTGTCTGTCTGTCTTAGTATCTGTCTTAATGTCTGTCTGTGTCTCTGTTTGTCTGTCTTAGTGTCTGTCTGTCTGTCTCTGCCTATCTCTCTGTCTGTCTGTCTGTCTGTCTGTCTGTCTGTCTGTCACTCCTCTGTCTCCACTGCATGCCCCTCTAGCAGATGTGTTATATTGAGTCTGCCTTAGCCTCGCTCTCAATCATGAGATTAATAGTCTGTACGCACTGTTAAAAGTGCAGCCTTAATTTTGCTACTATGCTATCCTACTTACAATTGTGTCGGCATTAGCTGTCGTGTAATTCTGTATAATCTCTGCACCAGACAAGACCCAGTTTGCATGCTTTGAATAAGAATTAACAACCAACAATTCTCCAGCTTAAATAAACCATGCATATCAAACAGGAGGATTTTAGTTTAGCAAGTTGAGGAAAAAAACAGACAAATCGAATGCACTTAAAAGTAATTTTGTTTATTTATTTGTGCTTTAAATTAGTAGTGAAAAGATCCAACAATTCGCTTATTATAAATTATAAGCCATGTGCGCAGTTTCAATTCTCTAAGCTTAGCCTTAATGTAGCAATTTTAATCCATAATATACTACATTTTCCCTAGGCTTTTCACCCTAGGTTATTGCGAGATTTTTTCTTGTTTCTATTTATAGCATATTTTAGGCACCGGCTTTGTAAAAGGCGTGTTTGTTTTAGCTTGGAATATGGCAATACTAGTATTAGGGTTATCTAGACACCTGAGGGCCAATTAGCAATTAGCATTGGTACATTGCGAGGCGCCATTTTACCTGTAGTTAGGATTGGAGTCTCATTAATGGTATGCATGCTGTATATTCTATAGGTGCTATACCTACAGAGGCAAATATTCTATTGGCTAATTATTTCATTTTAATGCAGTATTTTTATCGATTGACTGCATAGCCTATGCGAATATCTGTTTCGGCTCGATCGGAGCAGAATTATACAGGATTTTTTGCAGTAAATATGCTGCGCTACTAAAACACTGTGCAATACGCCTTTGATAGTACTGGCTTAGTAGTAGTGGAACATGTTTCTTCTCATTTTTACTCTCGGCACCAGGAAATTATATCGTTTTTCTAAGCTATTGAAACTGATTGACAAGTGATCGTTTCCCCACCTCTCTCCTCTCTTCCCCCTTTCTCCCTTTGTATCTCTGTCCTATCTGTCCCCCTTCTGTCCCGTCTGCCTCTCTCCCCCTATCTCCTCTCCCTAACTCACTATCTCCTCCCCCTCTCTCCTCTCCCACCCCCTGTATCCCCCTATCTCCTCTCCCTAACTCACTATCTCCTCCCCCTCTCTCCCTCTCCCACCCCCTGTATCCCCCTATCTCCTCTCCCTAACTCACTATCTCCTCTCCCTCTCCCACCCCTGTATCCCCCTATCTCCTCTCCCTAACTCACTATCTCCTCCCCCTCTCTCCTCTCCCACCCCCTGTATCCCCCTATCTCCTCTCCCTAACTCACTATCTCCTCTCCCTCTCCCACCCCCTGTATCCCCCTATCTCCTCTCCCTAACTCACTATCTCCTCCCCCTCTCTCCTCTCCCACCCCCTGTATCCCCCTATCTCCTCTCCCTAACTCACTATCTCCTCCCCCTCTCTCCCTCTCCCACCCCCTGTATCCCCCTATCTCCTCTCCCTAACTCACTATCTCCTCCCCTCTCTCCTCTCCCACCCCCTGTATCCCCCTATCTCCTCTCCCTAACTCACTATCTCCTCCCCCTCTCTCCCTCTCCCACCCCCTGTATCCCCCTATCTCCTCTCCCTAACTCACTATCTCCTCTCCCTCTCCCACCCCCTGTATCCCCCTATCTCCTCTCCCTAACTCACTATCTCCTCCCCCTCTCTCCCTCTCCCACCCCCTGTATCCCCCTATCTCCTCTCCCTAACTCACTATCTCCTCTCCCTCTCCCACCCCCTGTATCCCCTATCTCCTCTCCCTAACTCACTATCTCCTCCCCCTCTCTCCTCTCCACCCCCTGTATCCCCCTATCTCCTCTCCCTAACTCACTATCTCCTCCCCCTCTCTCCTCTCCCACCCCCTGTATCCCCCTATCTCCTCTCCCTAACTCACTATCTCCCTCCCCCTCTCTCCCTCTCCCACCCCCTTTATCCCCCTATCTCCTCTCCCTAACTCACTATCTCCCTCCCCCTCTCTCCTCTCCCACCCCCTTTATCCCCCTATCTCCTCTCCCTAACTCACTATCTCCCTCCCCCTCTCTCCCTCTCCCACCCCTGTATCCCCTCTCATCTCCCTCTCTCCCTCTCCCTATCTCACTATCTCCCTCACCCTCTCTCCCTCTCCCATCCCCCCTCTCTCGCTCTTCCCCCCCCTCTCTCTCTCTCTCTCTCTCTCTCTCTCTCTCTCTCTCTCTCTCTCTCTCTCTCTCTCTCTCTCTCTCTCTCTCTCTCATTCTTCTCTCAGCCTCTCACCCACACTATGAAAGGAGAATCTCGTTAAGCGTAGAAGCAGAAGAAGCCCATGCAATCCTTGGGTTCAGCAGGCAGCGCCATGCAATGCCGCCATGACCCCAGATAGATTTCAAACCAGCTGAAAAATCCATGTGAGTAAACACAGACAGCTTACTCGAGA
Organism: Macrostomum lignano; assembly: GCA_002269645.1. NCBI lineage: Eukaryota > Metazoa > Platyhelminthes > Macrostomidae > Macrostomum > Macrostomum lignano. Next base: position 41,069 of record NIVC01002733.1, read on the forward strand.
ATTTTTTTCAATAAGAGTTTCGTGTTCTTAACGCCAGCAAAGCCCCGTTTATCACGCGATAAATTAATTAGTTAAATTATTTTTTTCTTTAGCGATTGATAGCAGCTGGATTGATGGCAATAGATGGCACGCGCCACTGATGCAGCTGATAAATAGTATGTTCTGCCCGAACTTAATTTGTTTAACCATGAACCAAATGCAGAACGCCATGCCAGTTGAAGGAAAATTATAATTTTGCATACATGCAGTATATAATATTATTTTCAGTGCTGAATGTAATGCTACATTTCTGTGCCTCTAAAGAACGTACAGATCGTGCACAGGATAAAAAAGGTCGATAATAATGGATTCTATTGCAAGGAACTCCCGGGTCCCGCCCAATTCCCAAAATCCCAGGGCCCCAAGTCTGAAGTCACGACATCCCTAGATCCCGACATCCCCAGATCCCAACACCTCCAGATTCCGACATCCCCAGATCCCGACATCTCCAGATCCCAACATCCCCAGATTCCGACATCCCCAGACTCCGACATCCCCAGATCCCAACATCTCCAGATTCCCACATCTCCAGATCCCGACATCCCAGATCCCGACATCCCCAACTCCGACGTCCCCAGATTCCGACATCCCCAGATTCCGACATTCCCAGATCCCAACACTCCCAGATTCCGACATCTCCAGATTCCCTCATCTCCAGATCCCGACATCCCAGATCCCGACATCCCCAACTCCCGACGTCCCCAGATTCCGATATCCCCAGATCCCCACATTCCCAGATCCCGACACTCTTAGATCCCGAAATCCGCAGATCCCAACATTCCCAGATTCCCACATCACCAGATCCCGACATTTTTAGATCCCGACATCCGCAGATCCCGAAATCCCCAGATCCCGACATTCCCAGATTCCCATCCCACATCCCCAGATATCGATTCCCGACATCTCCAGATTGCGAAATTTCCCGATCCCGACATCCCTAGATCTTGACATTCTCAAATCCCAACATCCCCAGCTCCCAAAAGTCACAGCAGGGTGTCGAAGCAGGCCAGCTCCCTGTCGATGTCGCGCTCCCCAGACCGACAGGCGGTCTCGAATTCCGCGAAACTGACGGAGCCGTCTTTGTCGGCGTCCATCATTTCGAACACTTGCTCGGCGCGACGTCTCACGTCGAGCTGACCGACTCGAGGCGACACGCAGCAACCGAGCAGATCGTAGATGGCGGACACCAGGCGGAGCATCTCGCCGCGGCTGATGGACCCGTCACCGTCAGCGTCATAGAGGCGGAAGGCCCAGGCCAGTCGCTCGCTTGTGGTGCCTCTGCAAGGCGAAGTTTCGGGTTGGTTAAGTTTCGGTTGGTTAAGTTTCGGTTTGGTGGAGTTTCGGATTGGTGAAGTTTCGGGTTGGTGAAGTTTCGGGTTGGTGAAGTTTCGGGTTGGTTAAGTTTCCGGTTGGTTAAGTTTCGGTTTGGTGGAGTTTCGGATTGGTGAAGTTTCGGGTTGGTGAAGTTTCGGGTTGGTTAAGTTTCCGGTTGGTTAAGTTTCGGTTTGGTGGAGTTTCGGATTGGTGAAGTTTCGGATTGGTAAAGTTTCGGGTTGGTGAAGTTTCGGGTTGGTTAAGTTTCCGGTTGGTTAAGTTTCGGTTTGGTGGAGTTTCGGATTGGTGAAGTTTCGGGTTGGTGAAGTTTCGGGTTGGTGAAGTTTCGGGTTGGTAAAGTTTCGGTTTGGTGGAGTTTCGGATTGGTGAAGTTTCGGGTTGATGGAATTTCGGATTGGTGAAGTTTCGAGTTGGTGAAGCTTTGGAAATCGGTGAAGCTTCGGGAATCGGTGAAGCTTCGGGAATCGGTGAAGCTTCGGGAACCGGTGAAGCTTCGGGAACCGGTGAAGCTTCGGGAATCGGTGAAGCTTCGGGAATCGGTGAAGCTTCGGGAATCGTTGACCCGCAGTTGCACACAACCTGCACACAACCGACAGCCCCTCGATCACGCAGTCGAAGGTGAGCCAGCCTCGGCCCTCCCTATCAAAGCTGTTGAACACCAGGTCCGCATAGCAGGCCGCATCTCCCAGCGGGAAAAACTGGGAGAAAATCTCCCTAAACGCTTGTCGATGAAGCAGTCCAGTCGGGCACTCGGTCTTGAAGCCGCGGTACATCAGCTTCAACTCGTCGCGGTTGAACTTTGAGCGTTGAACCAGCTCGTCGAGGCTGGAAGGACGACAACCGTAGCAGGCGGTCAGCCCAGAGGAGCAGCAGGGAGGCGCTGACGTGGGAGGTACCGAGGAACTGGCCATGGGTGACTTTTGACTCCAGCACAGGCTGCCTATGGATGCAAATTACGAGGTAAATTTTGACGCCATTTTCGGCTATGAATTATGGCGCCACTTTAATCTATGAATTTTGGCGCCATTTTAATCTATGAATTTTGGCGCCATTTTAATTTATGAATTTTGGCGCCATTGTAATTTATGAATTTTGGCGCCATTTTCAGCAAAGAATTTTGGCGCCAATTTAATCTATGAATTTAGGCGCCATTTTCAGCAATGAATTTTGGCGCTATTTTTGTTTTTGAATTTCTGGGCCATTTTTATCTATTAATTTTTGCGCCATTTTTGTCTGTTGAATTTTGGCGCTATTTTATCTACGAATTTTGACGCTACGAGCTATTTTCGTCTATGAAGTTTTGCACCATTAGTTTTGTTTAAATTTTCGTAAAATTTGACTTATTGTAATTGCATGCAGCAATTTTACTTAAACGCCAAATCGTGTCCACACACAGCAGCTCTCTTTATCTTCGTTGTTAAAACATCCCACAAAAAATTTAAATTTTCCTAACCAGAAACCAGTTCAGCGAGTACCGTCATTCTCGTTGTCAAGTTCGTTTCCTAGAAACAAAATTAGCAATTCAAATTGGCGCGGTATACTTTTAATTAAACTGAACTGTAAAATTCTTACTCCGGGGCTGGGGCTCGTCTAAATAATTGAAGCTTTCTAAGAAAGCTACTGGTGCTGAGCTAATGTAACCATTTTTCTGGATCGAAAATGTACTGAAATACATTTGTAAGAGCCTATAGTTGCAATCCAACCCTTGAAAACAGATAGCAGCAAAAAACCTTGGCTCGAAGTCCCCTGAGAATACCCAAGAGTTGCGTTGGCATCTGCGAGTGTGTAAAAATTGTGATATGCCTTCGAGAAATTAGCGTTTTTTGAAACCATGCAGCCATCCGATACCTTAAGGAAATTGTAGTGTAGATGGTGCAAGCTTGTATTAGAAAATAATGCACTCGGATATGCACTGAGAAGGCTCTGAGTAGGGCATCTGAAGCATGTAAATATACTTGAGGGTAACGAAACTGCATCAGAAGGTATCGGAGGGTATTTTAGGGTATCGGAGGGTATGTGAGGATATTAGAGGTTATTTAAGGGTATTGGACCGTATCGGAGAGTATTAGAGAGTATTGGGGGTATTTAAGGGTATTGGAGGGTATTGGCGGGTATTGAAGGGTATTGGAGGGTATTGGAAAGGTATCGGAGGGTATGTGAGGGTATCGGAGGGAGGATATTAGAGATTATTTAAAGGACCGTATCGGAGAGTATTAAAGAGTATTGGAGGTAACAAACGGTATTGGGGGTATTTAAGGGTATTGGAGGGTATCGGAGGGTATCAGAAGTCGGATAAAATCATGTAAACTTCAATGCTACACTTACCAAAAGGAGTATATTGAAAGGAGATTTTTATACTCAAACCGAACGCAAATCTGTTAAAGTGAAGTTTCACTCTCTCTACTCAACGAATTTACCAGCCAGTGCTCAAAAATATAGTTGCCAGAAGTGGATTTAATACGAGCGCCTAAAGGACCAATCAGAGCTGCTCAAAAACACTTTATTGAGCTCTATTTCTAGATAGATAGATGAAGCATCGAGGTTTATCTGAAAGTACCTAAATAGCGCATATCAGCTCTCTATTTTGATAACACGCTAATCAGGGTCCATTGTGAAGCCAGTTCAATGTATTTCTAGCATCCACGAGCTGCATCTAGGCTTATGACTTGGGAAGTTTAAATTCCAAGCAAATTCTTATTCGCCTCAAAATGCTCGCAAATTTACTCATGTCCGACTTCTCATCGCACTTTTTGATATGCTCTGGCACCACTTCTCACTGAGCTCTTACTTCATCTCTCTCTCTCTTCTCCTCCTGTCTCTCCCTCTTCTCCTCCCGTCTCTCTCTCTTTTCCTCCCGTCTCTCCCTCTTCTCCTCCCGTCTCTCCCTCTTCTCCTCCCATCTCTCCCTCCTCTCCTCACGTCTCTCCCTCTTCTCCTCCCGTCTCTCCCTCTTCTCCTCCCATCTCTCCCTCTTCTCCTCCCGTCTCTCCCTCTTCTCCTCCCGTCTCTCCCTCTTCTCCTCCCGTCTCTCTCTCTTCTCCTCCCGTCTCTCCCTCTTCTCCTCCTGTCTCTCCCTCTTCTCCTCACGTCTCTCCCTCTTCTCCTCCTGTCTCTCCCTCTTCTCCTCACGTCTCTCCCTCTTCTCCCCTCTCTTTCTTCTCACTCCTTCTCTTTCTATCTTCTCTCTCAGTCTCCTCCCTCTCTTCTCTTTCTTCTCCCACTCTCTCCCTCCCTCTCTCTCTTTTTTATCTTTTTCTTTCCCTCTCTTTTCTTATCTCTTTTTCTCTGTTTTTCTCTCACCCCTCTCTCCCCGGCTCTCCCTCTTTTCTCTCCCTTTCTCTCGTCTTCTCTTCATTTCTCTATAATTTCTGTCTTTATTCTACTTTTCTTTTCATTTTACGATCAAACATCTCTTTTCAAGTTTATTTGATTAATTTGTCTTAGGCATTTACCTTCGGGAAGCGGGGAGCCAATTCCCTCTGCCACTGTGTAATTTGCTAGCTACCCACTAAGCAGTACGTAGCTAGGCACTTGTCCTGCCTTTCTGTGTGAGACTTTATATTTATGCAGAACTTTATTGCTCAGTATAGTAGTAGAAAGAACAACAGGTAGAGAGTATCCATGCCTGCCAAAAATAAAGCCGATTATGTGTCCCAGCTGGATTCTTGTCTCATATTGCTAACAAAAGCTACTCGTGCAGACAGAACTGCACCTTTCACAGTGGTGTGTTTACTTTAATCATAACAATAAGAATCTGCTGTAGACGTTGTGCTGTAGAATCGGTTTTTTGCCATAGACATACAACCGAGAAACCACCGCGCTCTAAAAGGTTACACTACAGAGATGGAATTGAGATATTGGACTCATGTCGAACGCTAACACTAAAAACTTTGTACTATAAATCCAATTAGGTTAGATCCCTGAGAATTCTAAACGAAAAACTGGCTAAATTATTAATTCACACAGCTCGACTCGACACTCTGCATGCAATCTCATCGCACAGATCTACTTGGAGTAGAGTGTGCTAAAAAATAAGCAAAAACGTGAAAAATACAAAGCAGTTATTAAAGTAATGAAGCGCAACTTCAAGGTGCGTTTCAGTGTTCTTTAATTAATTATTCAACTACTACTACTACTACTACTACTACTACTACTACTACTACTACTACTACTACTACTACTACTACTACTACTACTACTACTACTACTACTACTACTACTACTACTACTACTACTACTACTACTACTACTACTACTACTACTACTTTCGAATAAATGTTTTGTAAAGCTGATCGTTTATATAGGCTTAGCAAGTGCAAAAAATCAAAAAGTGAATAAAAAACCTAAATCATATTGAATCAGGGGAGGCAGCACAAAACTCAGGGATTAAAACGTGAATCAAAAGCCAAATCATATTGAATCAGGTAAAGCAGCACAAAACTCAGGGATTAAAACGTGAATCAAAAGCCAAATCATATTGAATCAGGTAAAGCAGCACAAAACTCAGGGATTAAAACGTGAATCAAAAACCAAATCATATTGAATCAGGTAAAGCAGCACAAAACTCAGGGATTATAACGTGAATCAAAAACCAAATCATATTGAATCAGGGAGAGCAGCACAAAACTCAGGGATTATAACGTGAATCAAAAACCAAATCATATTGAATCAGGGAGAGCAGCACAAAACTCAGGGATTATAACGTGAATCAAAAACCAAATCATATTGAATCAGGGAGAGCAGCACAAAACTCAGGGATTATAACGTGAATCAAAAACCAAATCATATTGAATCAGGGAGAGCAGCACAAAACTCAGGGATTATAACGTGAATCAAAAACCAAATCATATTGAATCAGGGAGAGCAGCACAAAACTCAGGGATTATAACGTGAATCAAAAACCAAATCATATTGAATCAGGGAGAGCAGCACAAAACTCAGGGATTATAACGTGAATCAAAAACCAAATCATATTGAATCAGGGAGAGCAGCACAAAACTCAGGGATTATAACGTGAATCAAAAACCAAATCATATTGAATCAGGTAAAGCAGCACAAAACTCAGGGATTAAAACGTGAATCAAAAACCAAATCATATTGAATCAGGTAAAGCAGCACAAAACTCAGGGATTATAACGTGAATCAAAAACCAAATCATATTGAATCAGGGAGAGCAGCACAAAACTCAGGGATTATAACGTGAATCAAAAACCAAATCATATTGAATCAGGGAGAGCAGCACAAAACTCAGGGATTATAACGTGAATCAAAAACCAAATCATATTGAATCAGGGAGAGCAGCACAAAACTCAGGGATTATAACGTGAATCAAAAACCAAATCATATTGAATCAGGGAGAGCAGCACAAAACTCAGGGATTATAACGTGAATCAAAAACCAAATCATATTGAATCAGGGAGAGCAGCACAAAACTCAGGGATTATAACGTGAATCAAAAACCAAATCATATTGAATCAGGGAGAGCAGCACAAAACTCAGGGATTATAACGTGAATCAAAAACCAAATCATATTGAATCAGGGAGAGCAGCACAAAACTCAGGGATTATAACGTGAATCAAAAACCAAATCATATTGAATCAGGGAGAGCAGCACAAAACTCAGGGATTATAACGTGAATCAAAAACCAAATCATATTGAATCAGGGAGAGCAGCACAAAACTCAGGGATTATAACGTGAATCAAAAACCAAATCATATTGAATCAGGGAGAGCAGCACAAAACTCAGGGATTATAACGTGAATCAAAAACCAAATCATATTGAATCAGGGAGAGCAGCACAAAACTCAGGGATTATAACGTGAATCAAAAACCAAATCATATTGAATCAGGGAGAGCAGCACAAAACTCAGGGATTATAACGTGAATCAAAAACCAAATCATATTGAATCAGGGAGAGCAGCACAAAACTCAGTGATTATAACGTGAATCAAAAACCAAATCATATTGAATCAGGGAGAGCAGCACAAAACTCAGGGATTATAACGTGAATCAAAAACCAAATCATATTGAATCAGGGAGAGCAGCACAAAACTCAGGCACTAAAGCGTGAATCAAAAAGTGAAATCAAGTGAATCCAGTAAAACATAAAACAATGCAATCTTTTTTTTGTTTTTAAAACGGCCTAAACATAAATATGGCAGTGAGAGAAAATCCTTGACATATTTAAACTGAGAGACTGACGGATTTATGGATGCTAAAGTGACCAAAGTCAGCTTGAGAACTTAGTTAACAGAACAGCTGGAAGAGAAGTCTTTGATTTCCATAAATTTCAGTGCCGCATACAGACAAATGAAGTCGGCACTACTGATAAGTAGAAAGTTTAGCTTTTATAGGGCCACCTATCAAAATCAGGATAATGTTGTCAAGGCTATTCTGTCACGTGCTATCTGGATTTATGTAGACATGATTGGGCACTATTGTTGATAAAGCACGAAAACGTACTCGTAAAATTAGAAAAAGTTGGATAGAATAATCTTTAGAAAAAAGATGACGTCATAATCATATCATCCTTTAAAAGAATAAACCAATATCTCCTCGAGAAAATTTTCGCTGCAAGAATATTTGTCATAAAAATTTGTCAATGCGTAAGCAAAAAGCGCTTTTCTTTAAAAAACTTTTTACTGAAGAAATTTTAGCTCTTTCGTTTCTGATGTCTTCCCTTTTTGGATTTATTCGCTATGAGTGGTCTTTTGCAGCAAGCTAGCTTGCATGTGCAGGGCCACTGGTTGAAGTTCGGTGGCGGGAAGTTGCCGTCATTTAATATATGCTTTATTGTATTAGCCAAGTTTGATTCAGAGACCGGATTTTCAGAAAAATACTCCCTGAGAGCATTGACTGTGCACTCCAACCAGGTTATCGCAGCGTCTGAATGCTTTTTATCAGTAGCGACCAGCGGCAGCATGAGGGCTTCAGCTCTGCCACGAGCGATCGCTGCGGCGGTTTTTATCAGGAGTTGACTGATGCTGCCTTTTGTTTTCTCGTTTACATATGCAATTGCCTCTGCCCTTTCCATGGCCTCTTTGTACAAGTTTGGAACGGTTTTCCAATAATTACATCCACCTTCTAAATCGATTCTGGTGCGGTTGTAAATTAATCGCTGTCTCTGCAAATGGTAAAGCGTTCTCAACCGCTTCCTGATATGTGTTGCGGCCAGTGTCGCATTGACGCCATTTGGGTAATTTTGCCGCCTACCAAATGGATGCCCAACTCTCCTAAAAAAATATTGCGCACTGCTTCTGCATGCGACTGCTCCGTTGAACTTGCAGCATTCTTCATGGATTTCGGATTTTTTCTCGGCTGTCAAAAACTTCTCGAGATCGCTCTGTCCTGTGTCTGTATATTTTTGTCGATTGCTATTCTGTTCCTTCTGGACATCTTCCACTGAAGCCCAAATGTGAAAGTCAGGATTGTCACATGTAGGCTTAGCGTATGCGCCGCAACGTTTGAACCTGGGCACAAGAAGGTCAAATACTATTTTTCTAAACTTGAATTCTTCGTATATTTCCGCGTTTTTATTCTTTTTGTCGTTGCTTTTCTTTGTATTCTCAGCGCTATTTAGAGCCAATGTTGTAGTCGTCTTTTTTGCTTTTTTACTTGTCGGTTCCTCAATCATTTGCAATACGTCTCTTAGCGAAACTGTTGTACAGTTTGGTTGGTTGGAATCATTTTGAGGAAAAAAACTTTCTTTTAAAGTTTGAAACATTCCCTTTCCTTCTGCCAGGTCGCTGAAATGATCTTCTAGCTCCCTTTTCTCAATATCCGTGACCGGATTTTTATACACAAGCTCCTCGCAAAAGAAAGCAACAGGCTGGATCGGGCTCTCCACTTTGAGCACAAAATACACCGGCATTCTCTTTGCTTCATTGCTCTTTTCAGCATTTAGTGCGAACTCTAAAGTGTGACCATCTGGATGCCGCAGTTCAAAGTCCCTTCCCTCTGTAGGCACGGGCATAGCAGCCGCCAGCTCGACTGCGCCGTCCCAGAACTCTCTGCAGTCTTTGCAGTCTTTTTCCACGAAGCTGTGAATGACGCACGGCTCACTTTCACGGGTGAACGGACTGTCCGTCAACCCGACACCCTTGGCGCACAGGGACGTCATGCCCTCCTGATGTCCGGCACGGATCTGCAGCAGGGTGCGAACGGATCTGTGCACCATCGGTTCGGCTGTGTCCTTATTAAACTGGATGCAGAATCCGATTTCACCTGCTGCTGAATTGTGGCACAGCAGCCGCAGAGGCCAATGGTGCACTTTTTTTCTATTTTTTCGTCTCCACACAGTCACAGGCTGGTCGTCAAGAAGTCTGAATTCCCCGTTGATGACTGCCAACTGGAGTCCCTGCCATTTGACCCACCCACCCGTGCTGCTGTCTTTGGTCAGCTTGTTTGAGCTAGTAGGTTCGTGGCCGAGTTCGGGGCAGTTGCTGAGCACATGAACGCTTTCTTCCTCTGCTGTGAATACCATTGGCACGTCTATCACAGGAAGCATATGAGCGATTGGCTGGCTACAATCCAGGTAAACGAGAACCACAACCTTAGACACCGTCGTACTTATCAACTTCTGCTCAATTGCCACTGGCTGCTGGTCAACCACTACTTTCAACTCCTTGAGTCCCGAAACACTTCCATCTGGCAGGACTCTAGTCGCCACTGAAATAGACTTTCCTGCCGTTACTGAACTTCCTTCCTGACTTATGAGTTCCACTGTACGATTTTCCAACTCTCCTCTTACTCTGAGATGCACTTCCACTGGCATAAGTGAGTCTTCTGATTCGTGAGTGCATTCGCAAATGTCCCACTTTTTATCCTCTGTCGTCAACTGAGATACGGTTGCGATGAGGTCAGCTCCATCAGTGACCAGCTGGGCTCCATCCGGTTTGTCTTTCTGCATGCTGAGGCTGCAGTTGTACAACTTGTTGTTGATGACTGCTTGCACAAGTGGCCGAACCTTCCAATCATGTTTTGAGTCTATATAAACAAGAGGTACATGAACGGGTGACTGCCACTCCCGCTTTTGATCATCAAGTTTCAAATGCAGATTCCCAATACTCAAGTTCGAAACCCAGACTGCCGACATGCCTTCGCAGTGTTCGACCTTGAACCGGAGGGTGATGGAAGTGAACTGCTCAACTGCCACCTCACCTTTGCAAACTCTGACGAAAAAGTCGCCAATCCGTTGGTCAACCTGGTCCGGCATTTGGCGCAGAATGTGCACCTTGTTTGTAACTATAATCTTGTACGAAATGACTTCTTCTACAAAATTGAAGTCTTCGGAACATGCCAGTTGAAATTCTTTGAGTTCGTCTGACGACTTTGTCTTTGCTTTGAATTTAATGGTTTCACCATTTCTAGTCCACACTGCATCTTTCCGTTGAGCGTCTTGTACTTTTACGATCTTAGACGTTGAGAAAGTTTCTCCATCAAATTCAACTACAGATCCTTCTCTAGCAGTATTCTCATCAAATTGAAAGCTCAGCTGCAGCAACTGTTGCACTTTCTCCGGTGGTTTTAGGCTGGCCGGGTCACTCAATGTGTCTGAAGCAGCAGTCGGCTCTGAAATCGACTCCCTGAAGCGCTCCTGCTCATTGCCACTGGGATTCTGGTGTCTAAATCTGCACCAGACTCGCATGAGAAACACAAACCATTCGGTTGCTTCTCGCATGTGCGACTCTCTATCAGTTTCCATGGGCAGCACCAGAGCTGCTTCCATCCGACCTCGAACGATAGCGGCTGCGTGTTCAAGTAGAGACTTGTAGTGCTGCTCTGCTGCTAGCAGCTGCTCTTCTGTCACAGCATTCAAGCCTTTTGTTGTGACACCGAGTAGTTCAAAGACTTTCTCCCCTCGAATACTGTACGTTTTTCGCAGTCTGGTAAATACCGAATTCCTCGCTTCTTCAACATTCAACGTTGAATCGCTGACGATTCTGTGCACACACTGAATGGCGGACTCTTTTGTTTGGTTTGGATTGCCAACTGGGTCTGTTCCGTCAGCTTCTCTCCAGATGTTGTGCCACTTGGAAGGAGTTCCAGAAGTTTCCTTGGTTCTGCCGTCGTATGAGCCGTCCTTTTTGATAAGAGGCACCAGCAGCTGAGCGTAAGTAGATTTGACGTCGACAAAGCGAATGGGCGAGCCTCGACTGCAAAGATGGTATCTGGTGAGAGCGTTCGTAAATTCGTTTAAAATCTCAACGCGATCAAAAGTCGCTGATAAAGCCATGGTGTCCTTAGTGGTGTAGGTTAAAGTGCCTGCAGCACCGACATCAGACGGTGGCTTCTTATCTTCGGTAATCGACTCCCTGAACCGCTTGTGCTCATCGCCATGGGGATTCTGCTTCCTGAACCTGCACCAGGCTCGCATGAGAAACGCAAACCATTCGGTTGCTTCTCCCATGTGCGACGCTCTGTCAGTCACCGATGGCAGCACCAGAGCTGCTTCCATTCGACCGCGAACGATAGCGGCTATGTGTTCAAACAGAGATTTGAAGCGCTGCTCTGCACTACGCTGAAGTTCAGAGACTTTCTTCTCTCGATTAATGTATGTTTTTTGCAGTCTGTTAAATACCGAATTCCTCGCTTCTTCAACATTCAACGTTGAATCGCTGACGATTCTGTGCACACACTGAATGGCGGACTCGTTCGTTTGGTTTGGATCGCCAACTGGGTCTGTTCCGTCAGCTTCTCCCCAGATGTTGTGCCACTTGGAGGGATTTCCAGACGTTTCCTTGGTTCTGCCGTCGTATGAGCCGTCCTTTTTGATAAGAGGCACCAGCAGCTGAGCGTAAGTATTTTTGACGGCATCGAATTCAATGGGTTTTCCTTTTAGCTGTATCTGTACCTTATGATGAGGTAATTGCATGTTTTCATGTAGGCGTTTCAGCACCGAGTCCCTTCGCCAAGATAGAAAATCGCAGTCAAACTGACGCATTTCAAGGCTAAAGAATATAGGCGGGTCTGAAGACTCGGACTCTGAAAACTCAGAGTTTGTATCTTTGTTTTGCCAAAGGGTCACGTGAGCTTCGAATCTCGTGTTAAGCCATACTTTACTCACTCGAGGGTACAAACTCATTTTCAGTTTCGTATTTTCGTCTTTAACTGTCACCGCCATCTCGCACTCAAAGTATTCGCCATCCAGTGTCTTCAGCAGCCAGTCACCGCGGCAATCTTCAGCGGTAGCTACAAGCAGGCAGTCAGTGTGCCATGCTGAATCGAAGGGGAAAGCTTCTTGCCTGGAAAGTCTCAATTCAGTTTCACACAGGCCAGTCAACCTGATGTCAGTGACCTGATCTTCCAGGCCGTCTACAAAGAAGCTGACTCTCCAGTTTACGATCTGGTGGACGTTCACGCCCACATGGTCGAAGTCGACAATGAATCCTGAGCTCTGCAGCATGGACTCTGATGACTCACACGACAGCGGCACTGTTTGGCTTGGCATGTCGTCATGCAACTCGTTCAGCTCGTCGTTTAGTTTCAGGCGAACCTTCAGAGGATCTCCATCTGGTGTGCGGATGCTTTTGTCTTCGCCCTGATGCAAGGTCTCGGAAGTTTCAATCTGTTGGTTCGAATACCTGTACGCAGTGTAGCTTTTTCCAAGACACGCGAGCCTCACGCGAAGTGCACCTTGAAGCTTTACACCGCTGCCGTCAGCAACCATTCTGTTTTGATGCGTCTGCTGACACAGCTCCTCACAGTTGCCGAGCACAAAAACCTCGACGCCTGAATGAGCGAGAGCTCGAAACTGCAGCTGCACAGGTATTACTGGATGTGCAGACACCGTCCACGTGTTTTGTCTCTCATCAATTAACACGAGAACTTCCACAACGTTGTTCAGTGCATGTTGCCCATTTAAAATTTGTATTACATTCTCTTTAGAGAGTTTCAGCTCACTCTGACTATTGACGGTCACTGAAAACTCCAACGGGATTCTGTCAGGCAGAATCAGGAATTCTCCACCGGACCTCATTTCGGCTTGCAGGCACGGAACCGCCGACTCGTCTCTTTCAACTTGCGATCCGACATCAAAATCAGCTGTGACAAACACTTTTTCATCTTCGAGAGTGTCTTTTTGATGAAGCTGGTACTTCTTACCTGCTAGCGAGACGACACAGGTGGACTCTGCATCGACCAATTGCGTCTCCACGCGGTAGTGAAGCCGCAGCTCAATCTGCTCGGGTTCATTAGACATGTCTCATTGTCTGACTTCAAAACCATTGACAATGCAGCATTGTTTCGTTCTTCCTGTCGCAGCATAAAAATGAAACAGAAAGGGCTCTTATATAGTACGGACTGGATTCAAGGTACCAACTCACACAGCTGTGTCTTGTCATTGGTTGGTTGCCCTAATCAATGGAGCCACCCCGTTATTTCAGAGAAAGAGTAACGCATGTGAATGAACCCATGCCAATTTTCTCTGTCCTCTCTGTCTTCTCTCTTTCCTTTTGTAGATCTGAATCTTTACTCGGAAGCTGAATAGACCCAATTTTGGACATTGTACCTAGCCCGTACTGCAATCTGACCTCGAAGATGTCTGAGCCGACGTTCCCAACGTCTATCGACATCTATGACAGTAGTATAGTATAGGAAAAAGTAGTTTAAGCGCTAAAATTTCAAAAAAATGACCAAAAACAGATGAAAATCGACTAAAAACAGGTGAAAATGCTCTAAAAACAGCGATTTTAGTGAATTTCCAAAATTTTTGAAAAATTTCTTTTTGCGCAATGTCGTGACCATTAAAACCATAGGAAATGTCTGATTCGTGGGTTAAAATAATCTATTTTTAGGTATAAACATTTTAAAAGTACCATCTAATTTAATAATAGTCATTTATTCTATCGCGTAACGCCCTTCAATAAACCAATCATACCCCTTCATACACCATCATACATCTTTCCAAGCTACCTTGTATGCATAAACATTACGAGTATGACTTGTACCTTATTTACTCTAGCCATACAATGCTTCTACAAAAGACAACAATTTGGCTTTAATGGTGTTTTTGATTTGTACACAACAAGAACAAACCGTAGTTACGAAACACAAAACAAACAAACGCACACCATAAGCACCATTTCTCATTTCTCAAAGGCTCATTCACACTGAAATCAAATGAAAGACCAAATCAAACAACTCGTTTGACCACACAGTCACAGAGTTTCTAAATTTTTCTGTGATCACTGAAATCTCAGCTAACTTAGAAAATTTTCAAATTCAGCGACAAAGTCAATAACGCGAGGGCCAGTTGATCAACTAAAACGCTGTACAATGATCGTTTGCCTCTTACACAGCACTCCAAGTTGCGCAACATGCAAAACTCAACTCAAGCCACTCTATTTTAACAACTCTCCGTCTAGTCTGACTGTCGCTTCAAAATTGATTGGTCATCACACCAGTCAGGTTACTAACTATTTTATTATTTTTCATCACATGAGCCGGGGGTCGGTAAACTCCGGCCTTAGAAACTCCACAATAGTAATTAGGCCCGCTCAATGTTTGTCTCCTTTCAGCGCTCTTCTCTCTTCTCTCCTCTCTTCTCATCTCTTCTCTCTTCTCACCTATCTCTTTTCTTTTTTATTCCCCTTTGGTTGCCACTGGAACCCCTGGTGTAAACAAAGTGCAAGAAAATCCTATTCTATACGACCTTCGGCACTCTGACAATCGAAATACCAGGAAAAAGGACGATCAGAAAAGTTCAATATGCTAGGTTTTTCGTTAGCACGCGCCAGTTATATCAATAAGAGCGCTGGCCTTTGTACTCTGATATAGACTGTACACTGGTATTGAATTTAAAGCACAAAATAGTTTTCTCAAACGTGCTGAAAATATGTACAATTTAGGCTCAGCTGGAGATATGTGCAAATCTTTACAAACAAATTGTAAAACCTGCATCACCCTCCTCTAAACCCCAGACCAGTCATTCTCCTCAGTCAGTTGTCAGTTGTCAGTTGTCACATGTCAGTTGATTGCAGTCGCAAAAGTCAGTTGATGGCGTGAAAAACTGGATGTGATTGTCAAAGATTCGTTAATCATCAACTGAAATTTTGTGGGATCAACTCGAAAATTGGCCTCATTTGATGCCGGTGTGACGAAAGCCCGAAATCCGAAAACCCCCAACTGAGTCAATTAGGCAGCTCGCAAGTAGACAAACTTTGCTTGATGACTAACACAGGAATTCGGGGTTTTCTATTAGCTATCCATCTAATCGCGCTACACACAAAAGAAGCTCGCACCGCAACAATGACCAGCTATTCAATTGTCTGACCATCATAGACTGGCCACTTCAATATTATCATTCTTAGATACTGTAGTAGAGAGGTTCTAACCCACCCACTCAACATTCCCTTGAGATGAATCAGATGAATCAGGAAAAAGATGAATCATAGTTTTTTGAATGAATGATGAGGCCAGCTTTTGCATGGGAATGGAAGCACTGGAATTGTGCTTATACATCGAAGCGAAAAAAACAACGGCCCCCTCTCATCTCGACCGGGGCTATCCAGCCAGACCAGCTCTACACAAAAGAAAAAAATAACAAAAGCCGAGGTTTGAGGGCCAAGCCTGCAGCCTGCGGACGCGTGACACAGTATAGACTCGAAGCAATGCTTTGGGGGTGATATTGCTGCCTAACAACGGCACACAGAGAAACTGCTCGAGCGATATCCCTGCACCGCTCTAACTATGCATTGCTGTGCATTTTTCGACTAAACCAGTTTGCTTGCTTGACTGGACTTGAAAATACACTGTCTTGAATAATTTGCGGTACAGAGCAAATTCGGAGATGTGAGCCTCACTTACTCATAAAAGGGCCCTTGGAGGCCAGTGAGTTAGAAAGTCTTTCTGACTTGTGAACAGAAGATAGCAGGAAAATAAAACCTGTTATAGGAAATAGGGGAAAAATACTGAAACCAAGACTAGCGTACTCATTCCCGAATCCCTAACCTACAAAAGGCAGTGTTCCTCTGCACTTCCACTCACAAGTATCTCTTCAGATTTTTCCTCTCTGTTAAATTTTCCTTTTCGAAGGACCTGTCAGCAGACAGAGCTGAGGGTTGCTTTCATAAACGCGAAACTTCACAACTGCGAAACTTCATAACCGCTAAAATTTCTGGACTTACTTTCAGCGGTTGTGAAGTTTCGCGTTTATGAAACCCACCCTCAGCAGACAGCAGCACTGCACCCCGTTCGCAAATTATTTTTCAATTGCTTTTTTATTAAAGCAATTATTTGCTTTCAATTTCTACTAGCCCGTCAAGACTAAAAATTTTCACCTGTAAAGCTAATTAGCACTTAATCTGGCAATTTGTGTATTTTTGTATTATATAATAGTTTAATATTCAATTGACTACTGTAATCTATAATATACTTGAGCGTACGTATCAACATCCGTTTCTGTTGTGTTTACTTCTATACAATTATGAACGCGTTTCCATAGGCGTAGGAACGGGGGGAGACAGTGGGGTCATGGCCCCCCCCACCTTGAAAAGTGGGGGGGGGGCAGTAATGGTGTCTGGCCCCTCCACATTTTAAATGCAAGATGTAGACTTTGTGCTTATTTTTTACTCTTATTTTTATTTTTTCTGCTTTGCATAAATGTATTTTGTTGCAGGGCGACAAAAAATAGCGCCTCTGGCGCTAAAATGGGCCTGCGGCGCCAAAATGAGTGCCTACGGCGCCAAAATGAGTGCCTGCGGCGCCAAAATGAGTGCCTCTGGCGCTAAAATGGGCCTGCGGCGCCAAAATGAGTGCCTACGGCGCCAAAATGAGTGCCTGCGGCGCTAAAATGAGTGCCTCTGGCGCTAAAATGGGCATGCGGCGCCAAAATGAGTGCCTGCGGCGCCAAAATGAGTGCCTGCTGCGCCAAAATGAGTGCCTGAGGCGCCAAAATAGTGCCTGTGGCGCTAAAATAGTGCCTGCGGCGCCAAACTGAATGCCTGCGGCGCTAAAATGAGTGCCTGCGGCGCTAAAATAGTGCCTGCGGCGCCAAAATGAGTGCCTACGGCGCTAAAATGAGTGCCTTCGGCGCTAAAATGAGTGCCTGCGGCACTAAAATGAGTGACTGCGGCGCTAAAATGAGTGCCTTCGGCGCTAAAATGAGTGCCTGCGGCGCTAAAATGAGTGCCTACGGCGCCAAAATGAGTGCCTGCGTCGCTAAAATGAGTGCCTGCGGCGCTAAAATGAGTGCCCGCGGCGCTAAAATGAGTGCCTACGGCGCCAAAATGAGTGCCTGCGTCGCTAAAATGAGTGCCTGCGGCGCTAAAATGAGTGCCCGCGGCGCTAAAATAGTGCCTGCGGCGCTAAAATGAGTGCCTGCGGCGCTAAAATGAGTGCCTGCGGCGCCAAAATGAGTGCCTACGGCGCTAAAATGAGTGCCTGCGGCGCTAAAATAGTGCCTGCGGCGCCAAAATGAGTGCCTACGGCGCTAAAATGAGTGCCGTCGGCGCTAAAATAGTGCCTGCGGTGCCAAACTGAATGCCTGCGGCGCCAAAATGAGTGCCTGCGGCGCTAAAATGAGTGCCTGCGGCGCCAAAATGAGTGCCTGCGGCGCTAAAATGAGTGCCTGCGACGCTAAAATGAGTGCCTGCGGCGCTAAAATAGTGCCTGCAGCGCCAAAATGACTGCCTGCGGCACCAAATGAGTGCCTGCGTCGCTAAAATGAGTGCTGACAACACCGATTCTAAAAATTATTGGTACATACATGCTGTTCATTTTCTATACAAAAAAATAAAAAAATCTAACTCGACAGGGGGGGCGTGCACCCTGTGCGCCAACCCCCCCCCCCTAAATCCGCCACTGAACCTGCCCCCCCCCCACTTTTTGAAACGTTCCTACGTCTATGCCTATGCGCGTTTCAATACATTGAATTAATTACTATATTCGTTTACGAAGTTAGTGAAAAGAAACTTTCAGAAATAAATGTTTCTTAAAAAGCTTTAAATTGTTTGCGATATCAAAAAAACTATAGAGCTTTCCACTTCCCAGTTACGAGCTAATACTGTGTTTCTGTTCAGCTTCAATGCAAAACTGCTATAGGCCCTAAAGCTACGAGTCTATCGCACTCGAGTCTAGAAAAACAGGCCTCATCTTGCAAGGGGCCCAAAACCCTTGCCGGTCAAGCTGTTATAGCTATTAGAAGTATGATGGGCGGAGGTGATGGGGTAAAAAAAGGCAATGCTTTTTTGACAGCTGACTCACGTGCAGTGGGGGTGGGGTGCTGAAAGAAGCTGCCCGTGTGGTTCAGAACTATAGTTAGTTGAGAAGCTGGAGCATCGCACACTACAGTGACTACACACTTAAATGAGACGAAGTTTTTTCATTTTTTCAATAAAAGCATAATGACTCAGTGCTGTCTATAGCTGAAGAAGTAATTTGCAGTTTCCGCTAGCTCACAAAATCTTGCTGCAGCAGGAATTGAGCACCTCTCCTTCAAAACGTGCCACTGTCAACCAAAAATGGAGTTTTTGAGTTTTTGAGTTTTTGAGACACCACTCTGCAGGTGGTGGCCGTCATGAACGACACAATGACCGAGGCTGAGATCCGCAGCTTCTTCGGTCTTGTGCGCTGAAATTCTGGTGAAAACTGGTTGAATTGAGTCGGAACTATGAAGGCTATAAATAATCCCAGTTGCTTTAATCCCAGTTGCTTTAATCCCAGTTGCTTTAATCCCAGTTGCTTTAATCCCAGTTGCTTTAATCCCAGTTGCTTTAATCCCAGTTGCTTTAATCCCAGTTGCTTTAATCCCAGTTGCTTTAATCCCAGTTGCTTTAATCCCAGTTGCTTTAATCCCAGTTGCTTTAATCCCAGTTGCTTTAATCCCAGTTGCTTTAATCCCAGTTGCTTTAATCCCAGTTGCTTTAATCCCAGTTGCTTTAATCCCAGTTGCTTTAATCCCAGTTGCTTTAATCCCAGTTGCTTTAATCCCAGTTGCTTTAATCCCAGTTGCTTTAATCCCAGTTGCTTTAATCCCAGTTGCTTTAATCCCAGTTGCTTTAATCCCAGTTGCTTTAATCCCAGTTGCTTTAATCCCAGTTGCTTTAATCCCAGTTGCTTTAATCCCAGTTGCTTTAATCCCAGTTGCTTTAATCCCAGTTGCTTTAATCCCAGTTGCTTTAATCCCAGTTGCTTTAATCCCAGTTGCTTTAATCCCAGTTGCTTTAATCCCAGTTGCTTTAATCCCAGTTGCTTTAATCCCAGTTGCTTTAATCCCAGTTGCTTTAATCCCAGTTGCTTTAATCCCAGTTGCTTTAATCCCAGTTGCTTTAATCCCAGTTGCTTTAATCCCAGTTGCTTTAATCCCAGTTGCTTTAATCCCAGTTGCTTTAATCCCAGTTGCTTTAATCCCAGTTGCTTTAATCCCAGTTGCTTTAATCCCAGTTGCTTTAATCCCAGTTGCTTTAATCCCAGTTGCTTTAATCCCAGTTGCTTTAATCCCAGTTGCTTTAATCCCAGTTGCTTTAATCCCAGTTGCTTTAATCCCAGTTGCTTTAATCCCAGTTGCTTTAATCCCAGTTGCTTTAATCCCAGTTGCTTTAATCCCAGTTGCTTTAATCCCAGTTGCTTTAATCCCAGTTGCTATATCCCACTGATGTCTGCTGACAAGGGGGTGATGCTAAAAGTGTTTATGTAGTCTTATATTCTACTGGCCTTCTATTTCTTTCTATTTTATTATATTTTTGTTATATACTTCGTAACACAAAATTACTTCTAGTCCTGTCCCAACTATTTACGCGTTTTGTTTGAGTAGGACTTAGTTGAGAATATAAGCAGTAGAACAGTTGTCAAATTATATTAATAATTATATTTCGAGACAATAAATGTTTAATTTCCACTCTAACCTAAAAGAGAGACTTAAGTCTTTGTAAAATCCAAGAGTTGGATTTATCTCGAGAAACAGGCCATAGACAACTCGCTTTGTGTTGTAATATGGAACTCATCGACTTGTCTTATAACCTTTTTCCAGTTTATTTAAACGCTTGGCCATAGAACCATAGATACTACTGGTCATGACGAGTAGTAGAGGAGCTATATTTACAACAAAATTGGACAATAACAGAAGGGTCACAGCAAGCCAATTATTTCTAGGAAAGTCTATCAATGTCTGTAAATTTCGTTTGAAATTTTGAAATGAATATTTTGATGGCTCGATGATAAAAATATTAATTATAGAATGAGTAACGGAGAGCCGGCTGCTGAAATCAAGCCAAGTTCGAATCGCGATGTGTCAAAATAGTTGGTCAGTCTCGGACAAATTAGAAACAACATTACTGGATCAAGCTTCATTTAAAATGGGTCAGTTTTGGGTGCAGCCTCATTAAAAATGGGTCAGTACTGGGTCAAGCTTCATTTAAAATGGGTCAGTTTTGGGTCAAGCCTCATTAAAAATAGGTCAGTACTGGGTCAAGCTTTATTGAAAATGTGTCAGTACTGGGTCAAGCTTCATTAAAAATGGGTCAGTACTGGGTCAAGCTTCATTGAAAATGGGTCAGTTTTGGGTCAAGCCTCATTAAAAATGGGTCAGTACTGGATCAATTAAGCCTCATTAAAATGGGTCAGTACTGGGTCAAGCTTCATTGAAATGGGTCAGTTTTGGGTCAAGCCTCATTAAAAATGGGTCAGTACTGGGTCAAGCTTCATTGAAAATGGGTCAGTACTGGATCAATTAAGCCTCATTAAAATGGGTCAGTACTGGGTCAAGCTTCATTGAAAATGGGTCAGTACTGGGTCAATTAAGCTTCATTGAAAATGGGTCAGTACTGGGTCAATTAGGCTTCATTGAAAATGGGTCAGTACTGGGTCAATTAAGCTTCATTGAAAATGGGTCAGTACTGGGTCAAGCCTCATTAAAAATGGATCAGTACTGGGTCAAGCTTCATTGAAAATGGGTCAGTTCTGGGTCAAGCTTCATTGAAAATGGGTCAGTACTGGGTCAAGCTTCATGGGTCAAGCCTAAGACAAGTTGCGTCAGCAACTGAGTCACAGGTGCACTGGTTCCGGGTTGTCATCTTCACTGTCTCCACCGCCACCTTCGGTGAACTGTACAGCTGCGGCATAGGCATGCGGTACAGTGAGCAGATTTTCGCTCGCCTGATGCTGGTGCTGGTGCTGATGCTGGAGCTGGTGCTGGTGCTGGTGCTGATGCTGGTGAGGCAGCAGCAGCATCGCCGACTCTCCAGCGCCGGAGCAGCAGATGCTCGACTCTCGGCTGCGTCCGCTAGCGCCGGCACCGGCGCTCGCTCGACTGGCGCGCCGGCTTCCAGGCGTCCGATTTGTGCCGGGACTCGAGCGGACGGAATTGCACCGTCTGTGCGGACAGCCGACTGTGGCTCCGCCGGCGGTGGACACGGAGCCGCTGCGCTGCGAATTCTGGCTGACGCTGCGCTGCGAATTGATCGACGACGAGCGCGAGCGTCGGACCAAGCAGTGCGGCACCGGCAGCTCCTCGGTGACGAACAGGTCGGGCAGTGGCGGCAGCTGGTTATGCGACGGGGCCAGCGAGGCGCGCTTAGCGCTGCTTCGCCGACGCTGAAGCAGCTGCTGCTGATGAAGCTGCTGAAGCTCGATTCGTCGCCTGCGACGCTCTTCCCGGTGGCAGAGCTCGTAGCAGAGCACGCAGGCGGCGATGGTTAGGCACAGGATGCTGCACAGCATCAGGTAGAAGCTGAACCCCGGCACGGCTCGCCAGCTGGTGGCTCCGATGACCACCAGGTTCAGCAGGTGCGACAGGCGCGGCTCTGCCTCGGCCTGGAGAGCCGCCGACGAAGCGTGTACAACGAAGAAGTAGGCGAAGACGGACACGGCTCCGATCTGACTTGGAGCTGAACGACGAGGATAAGGAGGTTTTTTCTTGGATGACTCATGCGATGCTTAAGACATCTCAAAGCCGAAGAATCAAAGAACTGCTGACTTTGCAAACTAGACGCTTTCCAAACAACACACTTCACTAACAAGTCGATCACTTACCAAACAAGTCACTTACCAAACAAGTCACTTACCAAACAAGTCACTTACCAAACAAGTCACTTACCAAACAAGTCACTTACCAAACAAGGCACTTACCAAACAAGTCACTTACCAAACAAGGCACTTACCAAGCAAGGCACTTACCAAACAAGGCACTTACCAAACAAGTCACTTACCAAACAAGACACTTACCAAACAAGTCACTTACCAAACAAGTCACTTACCAAACAAATCACTTACCAAACAAGGCACTTACCAAACAAGTCACTTACCAAACAAGTCACTTACCAAACAAGTCACTTACCAAACAAGTCACTTACCAAACAAGTCACTTAGCAAACAAGTCACTTACCAAACAAGTCACTTACCAAACAAGGCACTTACCAAACAAGGCACTTACCAAACAAGGCACTTACCAAACAAGGCACTTACCAAACAAGGCACTTACCAAACAAGGCACTTACCAAACAAGGCACTTACCAAACAAGACACTTACCAAACAAGGCACTTACCAAACAAGTCACTTACCAAACAAGTCACTTACCAAACAAGTCACTTACCAAACAAGTCACTTACCAAACAAGTCACTTACCAAACAAGGCTTACCAAACAAGTCACTTACCAAACAAGACACTTACCAAACAAGACACTTACCAAACAAGACACTTACCAAACAAGACACTTACCAAACAAGACACTTACCAAACAAGTCACTTACCAAACAAGACACTTACCAAACAAGACACTTACCAAACAAGTCACTTACCAAACAAGTCACTTACCAAACAAGTCACTTACCAAACAAGTCACTTACCAAACAAGGCTTACCAAACAAGTCACTTACCAAACAAGTCACTTACCAAACAAGTCACTTACCAAACAAGTCACTTATCAGACAAGACACTTACCAAACAAGACACTTACCAAACAAGACACTTACCAAACAAGACACTTACCAAACAAGACACTTACCAAACAAGTCACTTACCAAACAAGGCTTACCAAACAAGTCACTTACCAAACAAGTCACTTACCAAACAAGTCACTTACCAAACAAGTCACTTATCAGACAAGACACTTACCAAACAAGACACTTACCAAACAAGACACTTACCAAACAAGACACTTACCAAACACGACACTTACCAAACAAGACACTTACCAAACAAGACACTTACCAAACAAGACACTTACCAAACACGACACTTACTTAACAATACACTTCTTAAACAAGTCACTTCATAAACCAACCACAAGTTAATACACTTGGAGTTTGGGTAGACAAAATCCAAACTTCATTAAATTGTGACCATTCTCAAAGCGAGAATTAAAATATATACAGGAAAATGTAACTTTACCAGCAATAGCCGAGCAGACAAACTCAATCATCAAAATGCAGTCGGAAGCTTGACCATCGCGGCGGAGTATTCGAACGATCTCCAGGCAGAATGCAACGCAAGCGAGTCCGGTGCCAAGAGCCGCCAGGCTGAGCACAATGCGAATGACTGCGGATTTTTTATTTTAATAACAATCCAATTACTGCGAGTAGGTTTTATGTAGGATTATAATAAAGCCACTGTACTAACCATTTGTGTTTTGATAATTGTCGTGCTCCTTAATCTGAATACCGTCTGACAACGGCTGGACTTCTGTAGATCTGCCTTGCCCATAGTGCACGTGAATATTGCGCCAAGATGAAGTGGCCAGACTCACTATTGATGCCAGAATACCAATTAGCATGAATATTGTGCCCAGAGCGCGAGTTGTAGCCATATTTTTGTTTATTGTTTTCAATTAGAGTCAAACGGTTTTTTTTTAAGTTGTGCTGGCCTGATTTTTTCTGTTAGTCCATTAATTATTTAAAAATTTTATGGGTTGGTCACTGGATGGTTTAGTAACTCAATGGGTTGGTCACTCGATGGGTTGGTCACTCGATGGGTTGGTCACTCGATGGGTTGGTCACTCGATGGGTTGGTCACTCGATGGGTTGGTCACTCGATGGGTTGGTCACTCGATGGGTTGGTCACTCGATGGGTTGGTCACTCGATGGGTTGGTCACTCGATGGGTTGGTCACTCGATGGGTTGGTCACTCGATGGGTTGGTCACTGGCCGGGTTGGTCACTGGCTGAGTCGCTCGTTGGAGGTCGTACTTCTTTATTCTCCTGGAATTCACGAGTGATTTAACAATTGAAGAATATAATTGTTTATCAAGATGTTTAAGCGATAGGTTGTTGGATTCACGTAAACCCCTTCTCTTTAGCCGCAAGACGTCTCCAAAAATAGGTTGAGTGGCCATCCAGCTACCAAATATCTAATAACCCGCCCCCTCCTCTTGCTGCTACTCTCTGTTCTCCCGACCCGCTCTTCCGCTCTCGCTTTCTCGCCTTCTCGCCTTTTGGGAATTGAATTAATTATTCCGGTTGCTCTGAGATAGGGAATTGAGAGGCGAGGGTTACAGTTGAAGGATCTGCGACAGTAGAAGCGATGCATATCGAACAGGGGGATGTTTCACCCGGCGAGGTCAAGCATTCATCTATCCCTCTCTCTCTCTCTCTCTCTCTCTCTTCATCTTCCTTTGCTTGCTTTGTCTTCTACAGCTGGATAAGACAGCTGGATCCAGCCTCCAGGAGAATGAAGTCTGCTTCATCGAGTTGAGCTTTTTCAGATCAAACTTGACGCGCTTGATGATTGGTTTCGCTGAGTTAGTGATAATTATCTGTGCCATTTCTGTGATAGCTCGCACTTATGAACGCTTCGGCGATAAATCGTTGCATATGCTTAACCACCCGGAATGCATGCATTCTGTAGGTGTTGGTTCAGTAAGAAGCGTGTACTTATAGAGTCGGATTATAATTATATCCCATAAGGTAGGGTAGGGTATGGCTTCTAGATTTTGTTAGGATGATGCTTACTGTGTGGTTACTAGGTATGGTTACCAGGTGTTTACTAGGTGGTTGCTAGGGTATAGTTACTAGGTGGTTGCTAGGGTATAGTTACTAGGTGGTTGCTACGGTATAGTTACTAGGTAGATGTTAGGGAATAGTTACTAGGGGGTTGCTAGGGAATTGTTACTAGGTGTTTACCAGGGTATAGTTACTAGGTGGTCACTAGGGAATAGTTACTAGGTAGTTGCTACTAAGGGGCGATTCTCAATGACTAAGGGGCGATTCTCAGTGATTGACTAAGGGGCGATTCTCAATGAGGGAATGGATACTATGAGCTAGGTTCAGAGTTCCTAGGGTATGGTTTGCTGGGGGTTGCTAGGGTGCGGTTACTAAGACTATGGTTACTAGTTGGTTGCTATGGTATAGTTACTAAAGCGTTGCCATGGATATATTTTTAGTTAGATCGGCATAAAAAGACGATGCTGCGTGATCAGATGCAGCATATTCGTGGAATACAAATTCACTGGTTAGTAGCACACACACACATGAAAAAGTGGGACTAAAATTACACGCGATGGGCGTGGCTTGGCTGGTTCAACTTCAAGAAATATGATAGGTAGGGGATAGATTGAAGCCGACAACTCAGCCCAGCATCCCTCTTCTCCTCCGCCTCATCACTTTCCCAATTATCGTGGAATTCGACCGATCAAAGTGGGCGCCGCCTGATAGAGCGAGGAGGAAGAAGGAGCCCAGCACTCGGTATCTGGGGAATTATGATAGTCCTGCTTGATTCTCATGCTCAAGCTCGTACCTCGATCCTCATGCGGCTGCAGAAATGCTAAATTTAGTTAATTTCTCTTCTTTTCCACTTCCTCGAGGCCAGTCCCGTTTCTTGGAAATTGCTATTAGTTTCTTTGCCCCGATGTGGAAATCGAAAAATATGAATGCTGATGAAGCGGATCTGTCTGCTGTCAATGAGGCTGATTCGACTGCGGCTATGCTAATCCTAGCTGCTGGGAATAATAAGTATTTCATCCAACCTCATCCTTTCAGATCGCAACCTATCCAATCTCATCCTATCCAATCTCACCCTTATCCAATCCCATCCTATCTGATCTCGCACCATCCAATATCAGCCTTTCCAATCTCAACCTTTCTTATCTCATTCTATCTAATCTTATCCCTATCCAATCTCACCCTATCCAATCTCACCCTTTCCAATCTCACCCTATCCAATCTCACCCTATCCAATCTCACTCGGGAGGCCGTAGCCAAGCGGTCTAGCGCAGGCTCTGGTGTGCCAGCGACCCAGGCTCGATTCCAAGTGCAGTCACATTAATTTGGGGCTGAATTGGAATCTCGGCTTGGCTCTGCTCGTGCAATTAACGGCCTTGAGAGCCAACCCCCCCAAGGCGCAGTGAAGTGTACATGCCTGACGATAAAATAAAGTTAGGGCCACTGTACCTGCGGTACAGCTGTACCTGTACCTACCTGTACCTGAGTGTGTGCCTGCGTACGCGTGCGCTTGTATGCCTGCTCAGGGGAGTCGGCGGAATGGGCAGCAATGCCTCTCGCCGGTTGTGTGCCAATGTCGCTTAAAGTGCGCCAGGGTGCACACAACCCCCTGCCTCTAATTAAAAAAATCCTATCTCACTCTATCCAATCTCACCCTATCCAATCTCACCCTATCCAGTCTTACCCTATCCAATCTCACCCTAATCCAATCTCACACTATCCAACCCCACCCTATCCAATCTCACCCTCCAATCTCACCCTATCCAATCTCACCCTATCCAATCTCACCCTATCCAATCTCACTCTATCCAATCTCACTCTATCAAATCACACCCTATCCAATCTCACCCTATCCAATCTCACTCTATCCAATCTCACCCTATCCAATCTCATTCTATCTAGTCTCAATCTATTTATCTACTTTTTTGCTGAGCGCATCAAGTCACTTGCTATTCATTGCAAAACCAATTAAAACAGACTTCTATGCGATTAATGGATTGATCAGAGGTTCTAAAGAATAAACTGCATTGGCCTTAAACAACCGAAAAGATAATTAGTATAGTGCTGAGCCTATTCAGTATCTACAGGCAACTAGAATTGTTAAAATATTCAGCAGGAATAACCTCAGGATGCTTAGCTGGATGCTTAGCTCCATCTTTAAGTGCTCATAATTGCTCTTCATCCTTCTCGACACATCCTTCCAGGGGGTAGGCTGGCTAAAGTAGAAGAGAAGGGGAAAAATCAATTCGGGAAATTGCTTCAAGTTTTTTTCTGTCTCCTTCCCTAAACGTGCAGCTTCCATTACGAGATTGACAAGAAGACAGCAATATTCTCCTTTAGTGCAAACTGGTAATAAGAATGCTGAGATGGCGCCAAATAGAGATGGCGCTTAATCGAGCTGGGCGCCAGAGATGGGGCTAAACAGAGATGAAACCAAACAGAGATGACGCCAAATCCACGCTGGGTGTCAAGCAGAGATGGCGCCAAACAAAGATGGCGCCAAACAAAGATGGCGCCAAACAAAGATGGCGCTAAACGGGGATGGCGCCAAACAGAGATGACGCCAAATCGAGCTGGGCACCAAACAGATGGCGCCAAATAGAGATGGCGCCAAATAGAGATGGAACCAAAAAGAGATCGAACCAAACAGAGATGGCGCCAAATAGAGATGGAACCAAAAAGAGATCGAACCAAATAGAGATGGCGCCAAATAGAGATCGAACCAAAAAGAGATCGAACCAAATAGAGATGGCGCCAAATAGAGATCGAACCAAAAAGAGATCGAACCAAACAGAGATGGCGCCAAATAGAGATGGAACCAAAAAGAGATCGAACCAAATAGAGATGGCGCCAAATAGAGATGGAACCAAAAAGAGATCGAACCAAATAGAGATGGCGCCAAATAGAGATGGAACCAAAAAGAGATCGAACCAAATAGAGATGGCGCCAAATAGAGATGGAACCAAAAAGAGATCGAACCAAATAGAGATGGCGCCAAACAGAGATGACGCCAAATCTACGCTGAGTGTCAAATAGAGATGGCACCAAACAGAGATGGCGCCAAACAATGATGGCACCAAACACAGATAGCGCCAAACAGAGATGGCGCAAAATCGAGCTGGGCGCCAAACATAGATGGCGTGAAATAGAAATGGCGCTAAACAGAGATGGTAATAAAACGGCAATGGCACTGATAAGCGCGCCACCCTGCTGACCCTTGCAATGCCACCTTGTGCTCTCCCAATAATAAGTTTCTTCAGCAAATAATCCTACACGCCTTTTGGCTCGGGTGTGCACTTTAGCACCGGTTTATTGCCCATAAATGGGCTGGTGCAGCTCCCGCATCGCGCAGCTCCCCACAACGCCCTGCGCTGACGGCAGTTCTGCCCCAGTCAGCTGACTCCTAGCTGAGCACACACAAGCGCGCCAATACTGTAACGCAGGCACAACACTCATACATGCTTTAATATGACTGTCCTCACTTGTTGGGAATCCAGCTTACACCATTTTTAAAGCTTCCAGTCCACCGATGCTACACCTAGAAGTCCTTGGTCTAAAGGCCACACCCACTGTGAGTTGAGCAGTTCAATTATTCATAAGACATATTTGATATTTCTCATGGTCGCCCAAACCCAACATCTAGGCACTGGGACTGCGGCTCATGGAGACAAAAAAACTAAACTATAAAACAGTAAACTTGCACAGCAAACTTTATAGATAGTTTTATGGTTTTTATAAACATAAAATAACCTTACTACAATACCTGAATGATCGTGTACGAGCGTGTGTTTCAGCCTTAGATACAGTAGTGCGCTGCAGTAGAGCCTAACGGTTTATTCAAACTTATTTTCTAGCTAGATTATATACATCTACATACATTTTGAAGTTTTGAAGCTTCCCCCTCTCTCCTCTTCTCTCACCCCTCTTAACTTCTCTCCCCTCTCTCCTCTCCCTTCTCTCTCCCCTCTCCCCTCTCCCTTCTCTCTCCCCTCTCCCTTATGTCTCCAATCTCTCCCCTCTCTCCTCTCCTTTCTCTCTCCCCTCTCCCCTCTCACTTCTCTCTCCCCTCTCTACTCTCCCTTCTCTCTCCCCTCTCTCCTCTCCCTTCTCTCTCCCCTCTCTACTCTCCCTTCTCTCTCTCCCCTCTACTCTCCCTTCTCTCTCCCCTCTCTACTCTCCCTTCTCTCTCCCCTCTCTACTCTCCCTTCTCTCTCCCCTCTCTACTCTCCCTTCTCTCTCCCTTCTCTGTCCTTTTCTCTCTCTCCTCTCTTCTCTCCTATCCTCTCTCCCCCTTTCCCCTCCATTCACCCTCTTCCATGTCTCCCTCCCCCTCCCCAATAGAAGATCGGGTTGCCCACAATGTCAGTAGCCAGTCTTTCTGTCACGTGTGAGTACAATTAAAAAATTCAAATCTTCTTCTCCATGATAGAAAAACTGATTGCACAATGAGCGGCCTTGGACAAATTTCCTGTCAGCTGAATTCTCAGCATTTCTCCTACTATTGCTGTCTGTCTCGTAAAGCACACATTAAAAACCAGAAGTCACGCTGAAATGCATTCAGTATGAAATTACGAGTAGGATTGGACATATTTCTTCTACTAGAGGCAGCAACAAGGCTTCCAGCATTGGCTTTTTGATTGGGCAAACTATCGGCAATCAATATATGCAACCTGTTTAGCCTGAGCAACAGCCTGAGCAGTGCTAGCTCTGGAGCACATGG
Organism: Macrostomum lignano; assembly: GCA_002269645.1. Classification (NCBI taxonomy): domain Eukaryota; kingdom Metazoa; phylum Platyhelminthes; family Macrostomidae; genus Macrostomum; species Macrostomum lignano. The sequence continues at coordinate 71,032 of NIVC01002733.1, forward strand.
CAATGGCCTCTTCAAATATCTTTCAATCTTAGTAGGGAATTTTCGATTTTCTAGAAACTTTACCTTAAATGATAAATTATAAAAGGTAGTCAGCTGTCAATTAAAAAATGAATTATTTAGGCTTGTTGACTAGACTAGCAATCCATTCTATTCATTTTACCATGATATGAAATAAGAAACGCAATCCAATCCAATGCAAAGTAGGAATATAAGTCAGGTAAAATTACATCACTTACCAAAGGAAACGTTGCTGAATCAAGAGAGCTATCACCTGGTTGCCTTAAATTACTTCCTCACCTTTTATAGAAGCTTCACAGAACCAAGACCAGCTCTGTCACACACTGCCAAGAGCAACAAATTTTCCTGAGCGCTTCTCAGATTGATGGCTGCCGCAGAGAGTTTTAACAAGAAGAATGATTTCTATGGGGATAGTTCTGTACGGATAACCTGATCCGGAGCTTCTGGGAGACAGAATTTGAAGCTGCGTTGCATCGGTTATCATCCTATAATCAGCCAGTCAGCAGAGGCTTATGGGGAAGAGAGGGGGGGGATTCTCGCCCCTGGCCTCATTTATCCTCTCCCCCGCCCTTCCCCAACCCAATGCGAGTTGGGATATGCAAAGCTCAGTTCCTACAGAATTAGCCACTACGTTTTTCATGAGTATTCTTCTACTTCTATATTCGCAATCACTTCCAACTTCGGGTGCATCCTTGTTTGCTCCGATGGTGGCCCAGTGCGAGCCCGTCTGTCTTGTGTCCTGGATTTTGGAGGAGGGGGGCAAGCAAGCTTTCTGTAGTGTACATTATCGAGGTCAGTTGGAAAAAGCTTTTCAATGTCCTGTGTTACAGTGTCTCAATAATTGTCATAGTTAAGACACGGTCATGGCTAGGACAGGACACTGTCTCAGTCACAGTCATAGTTAAGACAGGACACTGTCTCAGTCACGGTCATAGTTAAGACAGGATGGACACTGTCTCAGTCATGGTCATAGTTAAGACAGGATGGACACTGTCTCAGTCATGGTCATAGTTAAGACAGGACACTGTCTCAGTCATGGTCATAGTTAAGACAGGACACTGTCTCAGTCATGGTCATAGTTAAGACAGGACACTGTCTCAGTCATGGTCATAGTTAAGACAGGACACTGTCTCAGTCACGGTCATAGTTAAGACAGGATGGACACTGTCTCAGTCATGGTCATAGTTAAGACAGGATGGACACTGTCTCAGTCACAGTCATAGTTAAGACAGGACACTGTCTCAGTCACAGTCATAGTTAAGACAGGATAGACACTGTCTCAGTCATGGTCATAGTTAAGACAGGACACTGTCTCAGTCACAGTCATAGTTAAGACAGGACACTGTCTCAGTCACAGTCATAGTTAAGACAGGACACTTTCTCAGTCACAGTCATAGTTAAGACAGGACACTTTCTCAGTCATAGTCATAGTTAAGACAGGATGGACACTGTCTCAGTCATGGTCATAGTTAAGACAGGATGGACACTGTCTCAGTCATGGTCATAGTTAAGACAGGATGGACACTGTCTCAGTCATGGTCATAGTTAAGACAGGATGGACACTGTCTCAGTCACGGTCATAGTTAAGACAGGATGGACACTGTTTCAGTCACGGTCATAGTTAAGACAGGATGGACACTGTCTCAGTCACGGTCATAGTTAAGACAGGATGGACACTGTCTCAGTCATGGTCATAGTTAAGACAGGATGGACACTGTCTCAGTCATGGTCATAGTTAAGACAGGATGGACACTGTCTCAGTCATGGTCATAGTTAAGACAGGATGGACACTGTCTCAGTCATGGTCATAGTTAGTTAAGACAGGATGGACACTGTCTCAGTCATGGTCATAGTTAAGACAGGACACTGTCTCAGTCATGGTCATAGTTAAGACAGGACACTGTCTCAGCCCACGGTCATAGTATGTCAATAACAGGAGCTGAAGTTACGCTCGTACATAATGATACAAAACCCATAGCAGAAATATTTGCCAACACAAGCTGATCAACTCTAAGTAACATTTTTTGCTACTCGGCAGCAATCGCCAACAGCAATGTTTGCGTAGAACAGCTGAATTAATCAAGTCTTAACTCAACACTCACTTGCTACTCATATATGTAACTGACTTGCATATATAGGATTCACGCCACTGCACAGAACTGTTAAATTAACTTTTCCACGCACCAGCTATGGGCATCTGTCTCTCAACATCTGCATCAGAAAGGCGAGTGTGGAATACGGCGGAGAGTTCAGTTCGGTTCGAAGATAGCGTGCGAGAGATCGAGGGGAAAGGGAGCGGAACCAATTCTAGGAAATGCTGAGTTTGGGGAGGACGAGAGTGTAACCAACAACTCAAAAAGCTGTGTGGATGGACTTGGACTCGCATAATAGATGAGGCTTCGTACCGACAGGCAATACTCTTCAGAGCTATAGTTAGTATTGCTATATAGTCAGTAGTCGCTATTGTTAAGTATCTTAAGTACTACAAAATTTTAATTTTTAAAGCAAGAAGCATCAGCCCTAAAAGCCAGCTAGGCTATCTCTAGCCTAACAACTCTCCCTGTATGTGCCTCCCAATTCACCACTGGAATATCAGAAATCCCCCGAAAGAGCCACAGAATTTCAGCACTCAACACTCACACACTCACACAGGAGTGTACAGCGGCCCTGACTTTATTTATCTTTAGGGCATGTACACTTCACTTTACCTTGGGGGTTGGCCCTCAAGACCGTTAATTGCACGAGCAGAGCCAAACCGAGATTCCAATTCAGCCCCAAGTTCATTTGACTGCACTTGGAATCGAGCCTGGGCCGCTGGCACATCAGAGCGCCGTGCCAGACCACTGGGCCACGGCCCCTACTCCACCTGAGCCTTGTCATCTTAGCAATTCCCATAATGAGTCTTGAAATCTCAGCAATTCTCCCGTGAACTTTAATATGTTATAGTATTGTTGGGTTAGGGACTGTATTCAATGATACTGAATAGATTTAAGCCAATTTATTTAGACTTAAGAGTAGGTGCCATTGGCAACAAAAAGTCAGGCACTTCTGTGACTGAAATGTGCATTAATGATGATTTTGACTCAGATTCTCTTTATAGCTACTGTAGCTGAGCCGTATCCAGATTGTCAAGGGAAGTACCCAGAGACAAAAAACTGGGGTCATTAAAAACGGTCATGAGGCCATTGTACGCATCACGACATGACTCACGACATCACGACGTGAAATCAATCAAACAGTTGGACCTTTTCCCCAACAAAATCCCAAGGATTCACCCTTGCTTGTATAAAAAGCTCGACATGTGACATTTCCGGATCGTGACGAATTGAAGAATTTTTTGTGAGACCTTCTACTACCGTGACTGTGCTGCGAGACGAAAAACTATTCAAATAAAGCAACGTTTCACAAAGATTTTGCACTTTTCTACATATATTTTTGAGACCTTCTTAAATACTGATTTTATTGACCGCTCGGATTGCTGTAGCTAATTGCCTGGAAATTTTGCCAGCTGTTGCTGTTCAAGGTAATAGAGAAACGGTCCATGCAGTTTGACAGCTGAAATCAGGAATTGTGAGCGATTATCTGCAACTGATACGAGCCAGCTCGCATGCAGATAATATCGGTAAATTGGAAAATAATGCTTGCTAGATTGTTACCTTAACAAACAGCCAACGCGTTTCAAAGCAGAAAGCCAACAATATTGAAGAATAATGTTAATAAGCAAAAAAGGCAGTGTTCTGAGTCTGTGGCTAATAACTGCATCAGCTCTGATTCAACCCGGCAATGCTATCAATCAAGTAGTGATAGAGCCTAATCCAAAGGATCAGTTTAATCCTACAGTTCTGGTGAACTCCAGCAGATCGGAGACCTACTACTATGGTCCCCTGCACATGTTTGAAACTGTCTACGGCATGCGGCACATGTCGCTGAAGATGGAAATGCTGTCTGGAGAGCATCAGTGCTATTACATTGTCCTGACCGAGGGCTACCAACTGACTCTATTCGCTGCGGTGAGACCTTCATTTTGATTAGCTGTTTTCCAAACCTTGAATCAAGAGACCGTGAGGTTATTTGGCAGTTCTTAAGCTTGATCCTCGGGGGCTTTGAAAGCTTTCTACCCGCACAGAAATTCGACGTTTTGTTTTGCGACTCTGTCAAATTGGTACTTAGATGTAAACGTATGGGCGTCGTTATCCTTCGGCGTATGGTAAAACTCCAGCGACATCTATCGACGTCGTTGACCGTTGACAACTTTGAATTTAAAAAAATTCATTTTTATTAAGTAATGCCACAGTGTTTTCGATCCAGGATGCTAAATGTGACGTAATGAAGTCTTGACTCAGCTGCAGGGGACTCCGGGGCATCCGGATACAGCAGGGAGACGTTGACGCCCATTTCGCTAACCCCTGGCAACCATGGACAGCCAGTGCTGAATTGTCTAACAGGGTGATCCGGTGGTGCCCGTGTCCGCAATGCAATGCCCCTTTCGGAAAGTCCAGGAGGTGCGTGGATGGTCGCTCGCCCAGTTGCCCTCAGGTAGCGGACGAGCTAGTAGAAATTCTTGGGCCCGAAAACGTTCGAAAGGTCATGGGTTTGGGCCGCGGTAGGTGAGCCTGTCCTGAGTAGTAGAGGCGGGGTATTCGCAGATGAAATACTAATTTTGATTTCAGCAGATTTGTTTAAAACTTCAGTAAGTTATGAGAGCTTTGAAAGAGTTAGCCAGGAGCTCGTGGGTTCCATAGACTCATAACACCCATAGCAAGAGCTCATAAGCATGCTCCTATTGGTTACCAACCAAACATTACCCATTCATACAGTCCATCGCAACAGACGATAACAAGTTTCACATGTTCCTGGCTAACAGCGACCCGCAGTCGCATCGCATGCATTCCGACACATCCAGTGTCACCATGGTGCAGAATATCACTAGAACGGGTAAGAGCCATTTCAATAAGCAAAACATTTTTTTGAGCTTTGCTTTAAGAAAGTCATTGTTGCGCTTTGTTGTCAATTTAAACAGACACGTACGAGGTTTGCTTAGTCAATCCGAAGGGTACCAGAAGCATTTTATTCTCGGCAATCTACTATCAGCCGGCTCGTTACGAAGCTGAGGTTCGAGAGGCCATCGCCAAGAGTGCCATCGTTACTAACATATCGGATACGACTGCTGTGAGTGCAACCAACCATCTTAGGAGTGTTGATGTCTGATCTACAGAGACCATAGACTATAGCTACAGATGTCTGATCTACAGAGACCATAGACTATAGCTATAGATGTCTGATCTACAGAGACCATAGACTATAGCTACAGATGTCTGATCCACAGAGACCATAGACTATAGCTACGGATGTCTGATCTACAGAGACCATAGACTATAGCTACAGATGTCTGATCCACAGAGACCATAGACTATAGCTACGGATGTCTGGTCTACAGAGACCATAGACTATAGCTACGGATGTCTGATCCACAGAGACCATAGACTATAGCTACAGATGTCTGATCCACAGAGACCATAGACTATAGCTACGGATGTCTGGTCTACAGAGACCATAGACTATAGCTACAGATGTCTGATCCACAGAGACCATAGACTATAGCTACAGATGTCTGATCCACAGAGACCATAGACTATAGCTACGGATGTCTGATCCACAGAGACCATAGACTATAGCTACAGATGTCTGATCCACAGAGACCATAGACTATAGCTACGGATGTCTGATCTACAGAGACCATAGACTATAGCTACGGATGTCTGATCCACAGAGACCATAGACTATAGCTACGGATGTCTGATCCACAGAGACCATAGACTATAGCTACGGATGTCTGATCTACAGAGACCATAGACTATAGCTACGGATGTCTGATCCACAGAGACCATAGACTATAGCTACGGATGTCTGGTCTACAGAGACCATAGGCTATAGCTACGGATGTCTGATCCACAGAGACCATAGACTATAGCTACGGATGTCTGATCCACAGAGACCATAGACTATAGCTACGGATGTCTGGTCTACAGAGACCATAGGCAATAGCTACGGATGTCTGATCCACAGAGACCATAGACTATAGCTACGGATGTCTGATCCACAGAGACCATAGACTATAGCTACGGATGTCTGGTCTACAGAGACCATAGGCTATAGCTACGGATGTCTGATCCACAGAGACCATAGACTATAGCTACAGATTTCCTAACTTACAATGTTTAGACGCCGGAAGTTAACTTGAGAGTTTTTCAAACAGAATCTCGCCCTTTTAGTTAAGATTCGAATCTGCATAAAATGTCAATAATAATTTTAGCATTTCATCAGCGGCATCGAGCTAAACATAGGCAAAGCGCTAAACAGCATTCGTTACAAGCCGAATCTTCGTCGCGATTACGTAATCCTTCGAGATAGCAACTCCTATGTGCAATGGAAATCGATCACGTTCATCTGTTTAATGCTGATGTCCTCTGGAGGCACAACTCTCTTCATACACTATCTATTCCATGTGCCTAAGGGCAAAGTAGTTATCTGATAGTTTCAATCGCGATTGTTAGTTAAAATGTTTTACATTCTGCTGCCAGTATATAGACAGTTAAATCATATCGCAAGGGTCTGTCTATAATTTTATTGCTAAACGCGTCGTCCAAAGATCATGTAATTGTAAGTTCGACCTTTTGACCACTTTTTAGCAGTAACCAGTTTTATCTGAGTTGAGGCTGCAAAAGCTTACATGTACGTGAATTAACTAAGATTTCTGTTGATATATACATTAACTCGTTAAGAATTTTACTTTATATATTAAAAAAGATCAATTAAAGATTTAAACAAGAGGAAGGATAGAACACTTGGTGCATGGACAAAGAAATGAAATTGAATTTGATCGTTCGATCGGCTTGATCTGCGTCCGTACGCATATTATTAGCTCGTACGATCCTATCGCATGATTATATTGGAAATCTTGCAGTACACATGTACGTTTCTTACCGTTGTCTCTTGCTCATTTCCAAGAAAAAATCGAGTCCATTGATAAGTCTCTTTTGAAGGATCACATACATGTACCCTTAGCAAAAGATGGCTGCATGTTATACTTGCTCGGTCGCGGGTTCGTGATTCGTGATGTAATCTTATACATGTACATGTAATCAAGGACTAGTATTAGGGCGGGAAAGTACGTTTCTTGGAAAATTTGAGGTCATTATTTTGTGTACTTCGGCACAAAAATGGCTATTGCTTTTGATAGGAGGCCGACCCACTGCTTTTCTTTTGCTATGTTGTGCCTTTCGTATAGCGATCTATTTGTATTCATCATTGGGCTTTTCGTTAAAAAAATTAGGATTTGTATGATTAATTTTATATCCTACGTACATGTCCTATGCATAAAGTCATACAAATTCATGGCACAGCTCCATTGATCTCTCTCCTCTCTCCATTGCTTTCTCACTTTTCCTCTTTTCTCTCCTTTTTACTCTCTACTCTTTCCCCTCTGCTCTCACATCTCTCCTCTCTCCAAGCTTCTCTCTCGTCTATTCTCTCCCCTGAAGGAAGAGAGGAGAGAGGATATAAATGTAGAAGAGAGCAGAGGTGTGAGAGTACATGTAGATAGAAGAGAAAAGAAATGAGAGAGGAGAGAGTAGAGAGGAGAGAGGAGAGGTAAGACGAGAGAACAATGGAGAGGAAGGAGTTCTAAAGAACCCGAGAGGCAGATAGAGAGGTAGAGACCTGCCAACACATGCTTTAGACAGACATTTAGACAGACTCAGCCTCATTCTGTGCGGCACCCTAACTAACGAGATCGATCAATGCTTGCCTTAAACCCTATAACACGAATTTACTCCATTTTTCAACCTACCAGTATATCCTATCTAAGAACAAGCTATTGTATGAGTATGACTTCAAATTGAAGAATTTTTGCAAAAAAATAGTTTGAGGGATTGGAATTTAGCGGGTTAAAATTTGCGGGTTTCAGCTTGTACAATGTATGTAAAGTACGTTTGATATGGACGCTACATGTACTTGTATCTGGACGTGAACTCCACTAAAAATTTAGATTCCAGCCATTGGAAAGTGTTGAAGTCTTTACGAATATGAGAAGTATGAGAAGTTATGAAAATTTGAATCTGGCTAACCTGCACGTACATATATATGTACATGTACGTACATGCAAAATGCGTCTAGCCCACTACAGCTATATACCGTATGTACATCCAGTACTTCAGGTGTCATAAGTATATGTCACTGCACGCCTTCTGCCTAAATTATGCATTCATGTACATGTATACTCAGCAACATCGAAAAGTCGCCATCACAGAAGATTCCGTCTGTGGTCGCCACTTTTGAGAGTGCAGGCCGGTAAATCTTTGTGAGTGATGCAACTCAGCTGTACGCCGCGGCAGACTTGAGTTGAGGAATGAAGTGGGGAAGCGGTGTGCGAGGGTTGGACGGATTAAATCTACCCTGATCAGTTTTCTCATATCTTTTAATTTAGAAATAATCCAAGAGAAATATTGCTCACTGGCGCATAGAGTGGCGAATTTTCAATGTTGCTGAGTATAGCAGGAGCAGATAAACTTCTGGTAGTGCAGCTGCAAATAATAACAATTTCTCGATCTTGCTACTATTAACAATAACAATAATAGCAAAAAATAACCGCAATCAATTTGGTGTCCGAGGACTCGAGACTCGAGAATTCTAGGGTAGAAATCAAAATCATGCGTTTTGAAATCGTCGTCCATCCAAGTTCGAACGCGTCGAACTGAACGTTCGAACTGAAGCTCCACACGAGCAGCAGCGGGCAAACTCGATTAGATAGATGTCAGGTGGTAAATTGCAAAAATAACATCGAAAGCCGCAATCGATTTGGTGTCCAAGCACCTGTGACTTGAAATTTTTACATGCTTTTTCGAACTACAGATATTTATAATCGTCCATACATACTCGTTGTCGTTTAGGCCTTTGCAAGTCCATGAAGCTCCTCTCGATAACAGGGTAAGTGAAACTTGATAATTGAAGACACACTGAGTGGTAAATTGCTAAAATTATATTGACCTGTCCGCTTGTCTTCTGTTTGTTTCGTAGAATTTGATTCTACGTGTGATTCGTAGAAGCGTGTATCGTATTTCTTTATTTTCATATGCATATACCGTACTACTACTGTATTCTTTCATTTATTTTAACAATATTCAAGTTATTTATTATTTTTTACTGTTAATTGCTTTGTTTTTGTAGCCTCGTATGTATTTATTCTATTATTTGTATTTCATTCAATCGTTATTATTTCTCGTAAAGTAGTTCTACCTATGGACATGTACTCGTACTGACGTATGTTATTCTTGCATGATATATTTTATCGATTAATTTGTACATGTACATTGCGCGCCGCGTGGGGGGTTGTTTGTCTGGGGTTTGGATTAAGGGTGTTGTTGTTATCTGTTTACCTTTAAATATATGCTTACACTACAGTCAGCAGCCGCTCTCGCCCTTCCCCTTGCTTCGCTTCTCGACCTAGGCTCGCTAACCCTTAGCTGTGACGCTGTCTGGCCTCCTTACACCAACTCTTCCGCCGCCTACCTGGGCCACCAATAATTAGTTAATCAACTGATCCAGCAATTTTAAGTAGCACTAGTAAAAGTCTAAGGGTAGAAGCGGCTTGCCGATCTGGTAACTAATCGTGAACTATCTAAATTAACCGCTACACAAAACCGTCTTATTCGCTTCGTCACAATTGGCCAGGGTTCAAACTTTTTTGGATTCTTCACCACACGAGAGGCTACGCATAATTTTTCCAGATTTTTTTGTTCATCCAACTTTGCATGTAAAATTCTTCTCTCCTACTTCATTCTGATCACAGATCGTTGCTAAAAATGGCAAAAGGTAAATTTAGAAACGACTAGCTTTTCTTCCTAAAAAAGCTTTGTTAAGTTTCTTTCACGTTTTGTTTTTTCGGTATTTAGAACTAGAGCGGCAGCGGCGGCGACGCGATCATTTTTTGTAGCGCATCGTCCACCACCGCCCGCCTGTCCTAGCGCACTAAAAAACAGCATTTTGGCAATGCAGGCAGGCTCTGTATGATGTTAAAAGCAAAGTGAAAAGTTCTCAATAGTAGGCCTAACTTTGCAACAAAATAAAAATGCTTTTTAACAATGCGGTAAACGCTTAATTAATAATTTGCTGATATAATATTTTAACATTTACAATCGAGCATGATGGAGTCAATGTATGCTAGGCTTAAAGCAAATTAATGACTATCCTACCTCAATCACCGTACGGTAGCTTTTAGGTTTTTAATACTCCATGATGATGCTAACCAACATTAACAATTAATATTTCAAATTTCATGTCATTATATATTGCTCTGGCTCGGGGGCCTATGACTGTCTGATTGTGATTGTATCTCCAGTGACTATGCCAACAGCCAACACTCGATGCTAATGTGCACACTTAAAGAAAATTTTTATTGCAACTTAGAAACAATGAATAGTTAATTGAAAACTTGCTATTGAAAATTGAATATTTTTATAGCTTCCATTTTTTTAAGTTTGCATATTTAGTAGGCCTTATGCTCAACTACTATATCTAGTTTAGCGGAATGGGCGACGCTTGCCTCCCCACTGCATCTTTGGACTGCCCTGCAGCTAACTATATCTAGTCAATGTAATAACTAATGCTATAAAATAATCAGAGTACTTATAGGCATGGCAGCCGTGTCTATAATATTTGAGCTTATAAGCATGGCAATAATCATTGATATAAAATGTGTGTTCTATAGGGCTATCTCACAAGCAATTGGTGGCTTAGTATATATATTGATTTCCTTGTGATTGCGTGCAACAAGGGTTCGTATCCCAAGTGGTCGGAGATTTTTTTTGAAATTTTTTAGCAAACAGAAATTTCAGTAATTTTTCCGCCTTGAATTTTTTCAGGTTTTTAATTAAAAAAATTTAAAATATTTTTTAATAAACTTAATTTTAAAGTGTGGACAATATGTATCGAAAAAAATTTCTTTTTCATATATAATTGCGGCTAAACTTCAAGATTTCATGTTACTCTTAAAAATTTAATTTAATTTATTTAAAAAAGTTTAAATTAAAAAAAAACCTGAATGACTTTAATCGATCTATATTTTTCATCCAATTGATGATTATATACATAGCAGCCATGCCTAGGGGGGGCCTATATTAGGCCCAAGCTCCAATATTAGAGACAGCCACCCACCATGCCTCTAAGTGTGAACCCATTCAATATTAATGACACGGCTGCCATGCAAGTTTTATTGACATGGCAACCGTGTCTCTAATAGTGACTAGGTCTATACTTATAGACATAGCGGCCATGTCTATAATGCAGAAACTTAGAGACATGGCGGCTGTGTCTATAAGTATGGACCTAGTCACTATTAGAGACACGGCCACCGTGTCTATAAGTTTTTGCATTATAGACATGGTCGCCGTGTCTCTAAGTGTGGCATAAAATAATAAGCAAGTTTGCCAAATTAGTTATTAGGCCTATTTATATTGTTATTTAACTTTTTTATATTGAAGCTATAAAGACCTAGGCCTAATTACATAAAAATTGCTAAATTAGGAAAGACCAAGCCTAGTGAATTTAAACCCCCATCCCATGGGGGCATTCAAATTCCAATATTGTTTTTCAAATATATGACCATTTATGCTTTACCAATTTAATTTTTTATTGTTTTAAATTTTATAAAAACACTCTTAAGCCCTAATACCATCATAGTATAGAAGGATGTCCATATAAACCACACTCCAGATTATGTAGTATATGCCCAAAAATTCGAGTATTCATTGGCCTTGCATGCCAAAATTAGGCATGCACAGTTGGCATGCATCACTCCTAAGAAAATAGTATATATGCACACCTGGCATGTACTTTATAGAATCATGCTTAAGAGTTACTGTAAGCTTGTAAAATAGCATTTAAACAAATCTTTTTGTGTATAAATAAATTTTCTGCTGTAAATAATATTGCCAAAAAGCATAAAAAGCAACCAAGCAACCAAATAATCTGGTAGGCCTAATAAGGGTCTATTACGCAATTTAAAAAAGGTATTATTGTCAGAACGTAAAAAAGGTCATTTATTGTCACAACACTGGCATATTTTTGAGAATGGGTATGCACTATACATTTTTTTGGCGTGCATTTGTAATTAAATTCAATTTTTGTTCAGGCGTGCACCCAACATGATCCAAACTATGGTGTGTAAATAATGTAAATTAAAATTTTGGCTTGTTGTATAATAGTATGACAAGGATTAAAAAATAGTATTATTGGTGTATGATAGGATATGATAAGAATAAATGCAAAAATAAATATAAATACAATAAAAGTGAACAAAAATTGCTCATTCTAATTTTCTAGAAAGTGCAAAGTAAAACAACAATTATGTTGTTACTTATTGACTGCACACAATGCACATTAGTTAGAAAAACAAAACAAAAATAAAAGTTTTCTTAGGCATAAATTTTGCTTTTTATTTTCGTTCATTGGTAATAGTGCCATGGTGAATGTGTTTTAAATGTGGAAATGACTTACAAACTGTAGACAGTTAATAAAAAAATACTTTGCAACATTGACTCATGTATGACTGTATGTCTGTATGATAGCTATCATATAAGTGTGGACCAACTATACAATAGTGTACAATATAGCACCCCCACAAAAAAGAGTGATGTACAATATGTATGACAGGTGATTCTTGTGTACAATAGAAATTTTTATTGTATACCCATCTTTCTGCACTATGATATGGCCATGTGATTCAAATTTAAAATTTAAATATAAAAAAACAAAATCAAAAATGTTTTTAATATATTTATATACCTATTTTCCAAATAAATCAAAGATAATTGGTCCTATTAGCTATACCATTTGCAACTATACTATACTCTCTTTAGTATATTATATAAAAAAAGCACAAGATTGGTGTGCTTTAGTGCAAGATTAGTGTGCCAAGATATCTTATGGCAAATATGGTGGAGTCATGGCTTGTTACCTCGTGGTTAGGCTACTGGTTTAGGTTTTACTTCTGTTTTTGTTATTATATACTGTTAATTTGGTAGGTTGCTGCCACCAGACTAATGTCCCTTATAATTAATGTTAACTTAAAATAAGTGAGACAAGAGTCAAATTCAAGTAAGGTAATTAGAACAAAGAAAAACAATATTGTTATAAGCTAAATATGCAAAGAAAGAAAATTACACATTAGTTCCTTATGTTAATAGATTTGGTATACTCTGATTCTTAATTAGACTAGTGGTAGACTCCCTTAGTTTTCCCCATATTACCTAATTGACTTATACTATGTTCCTAGTCTTGGTAGACTCCATTTAGACTAAATGGTAGACTCCTTTTAGCCTCCCTATGCTACCTTGGACTTACCCTTAATTTCCTATGGCTAGAGAGATATTATTTCTTATGCAAGGGGAGACTCTTTTTATGTTAGCTTTTTACTTGAGACTTGGTCTCTTAAATGTTGTCCTGATGGACTGTCCTAAATGGATTGTCTTAAACTGATTATCCCAAACGGATGCTTTTCCCAAGGCTAAACAGCTTTTTACAAATGGAGGAACCCGCTAAGACTCAAATTCCCACAACTTCTATTATTTCCCCAAGGTTGAACTATTGATAGTAGTGCAGAAGTAAAACTGCTTTATACTTGACTCGGGTTATTAAAATAAATCATCTTGACAAATGGGAAACTACTTGGCAAATGCCTAGCACAACTGCTTGAACTAACCCTACAACAATGGTAAAACAAGTGCCCAAGGCAGCTATGGATATGAGTACAATAGATAGCTGCTCTTATGGCTACAATTATAGAAATATAATAATTATATTCCATAGATTCTCATAGCTGTAGTTATAAATATAAAAAATTAATGAATATAAAAAATAAGTAAAACAAAACAAAAACTTAGTGTGACAAACCTTTTGTAAATTAATAATAGACCTATTAATAGACTTATAATAGAATGTAATTAAACAGTAACAGATCTAGAGTTTCATTTTGGGGGTGAAGCAGTCTAAATTTGGGGTGCCAATATGAATATAAGGCACCAGTTTTAGGATAGGAGATATAAAAAATGTATAGAAAAGGCAAAAACCAAGCTTAAGGGTGCAAAAAGAGGCATTTGAAAGCAAAAATCAAGTTTAGGGGGGGGGTACAAACTTAGGTTTTCAGGGGGCACAATATGTTTTGTCAAGCTATTTTAAGGTAGGGGGTTAGCCACCTTCCCTACCCCCTCTAAATTTATCCCTGCAAATTAAAAATTTAGCAACTCAGCCAAATGACACAAAATGCTACCATTTTGAATGACTCATTCATTTCCTTCACCTAAGGTCCATATCTATAAAGGATAGATCATAGGCACTTTCATGATTTTCAAATGAGGCTAGAATCTATTATCTAGATTAGCATCTTTTGTAAATCAATTCTGTTAAAAATTTGATAGACATGTATATAAAAATAGAACACAGGTACAAAAATTGAAGATCATTGCAATTGTTGAAGTGTCCCTTAAGTTTGCATGCAATATTGTACAATACTATGAGTAAAACATTGTTTAGGATATTACAAAGCATTTTCTCAATCTCTATTATAGTATAGGCATGATGAAGTCTAAAAGCATAATGATCAATAAGCAAAGTTTATGTAGAAAGTGAAAACAATTGACAAAAAGTAATCCTAATGATCCTTATTTGTATCATCATTGGGATTAAGATCCCAATAACCCCTTGATATCCTATGTTTTTGGGATCAGGATTAGGATCTTGTCTGACCCTTTATAGAAATATCATAGATGATTTAAGCCACTTGATGGCATAAGGCTAGTCTAGATTGAACAAAGATCAAAATTTTTCTAGACTAGCCTGAAATAGATCTTTTATTGAACTTTCTTGCATATATTGCCTAAAAAAGATCATATTTGTCTAAATAAAATAAATATTTGTGGCTTGAATGTAGAAAATAAGAAAAACATATATTTGTTTATATTTGGTATTTACTATTTACTTTAAAATGACAAGTTTAAATTGAATTTTTATTCCAATTTGAAATATTTATTTCTATTAAACTATTTCAAAATGTTTGCCATCTATATTATATAGCAAATTCTACATATTTCAAATATAAATTGGATTATACTTTGTGTACAAGTACTAGTAAACTATATACAAGTTTAGAAAAAACTAAAAAAACCAAAGAAAGTACTAACAACTAACAAGACTGACTCTATAAATTGATATTATCACTATCAGATATCAATGGCTATATACTTTTTTAAAGCAAGTGTAACAGGGCTTTTACCTCCTACTTTATCAATTTTAATCCCACTAAATGCCACCAAGTTTTACAGGTGTTGTTCCTGTTTACTAATGTTATCTTAATTGCACTTCTATTTTCACTTCTTAACTGTTTCTTAGAATTTCATTTGAATATACTGGTAGCGTCTTATGTATTAGTCTGGTAGCGTCTTATGTACTAGTCTGGTAGCATCTTATGTATGGCCTGAGCAGTCTAGTACTGGTACATGAACTTATTAGATTGTCCTAGTCAGGCGTTCACTGGGATTAGAGGGGCAGAGCGCAACTCTCTGAGTTTCCTTTGTATATCTCCCAATCCCTTCTCTTAGCAATTTTCTGAGCATGGTAACTCACTCTTTCCTTAAAATGACTAACTTAATAAGGTTTCAAAGTTCATCAGAGAATATAAAATGAACGAGCTAAGAGCAAGCAAGCAGCAAGTTAGCGAGTTTAGCAAGTTGGGTTTATTTGGGCAAAAATTGGCTTGTATATATACTGTCTAGATGGCTATGTTTATAACAAAAAATATTTATCGATATTATTTAGCTTAGTAAAACAAAACAGCTAGTTTAATTTCTATATTGCACGCGAATTAAACATAGTTATTAATCAGCTTTTTTACTTATACAAATCATAATAATATAACAGCACTATCATTGTAGATGTTTATTAGGCACATAGAAATACTAAAAACTTATAGGAAGTACAGGCTAGCACACAAGTTTAGGCTATATATCATTGGCTATATAGTGTTTTCTAATATAATGAATCACAAAAATGCTTAGAATATGCCTCTTTAGCCTTTGATCAGAGGACTTTGTACATATCATTAATAGTTTGTCCATGAGCTTCTAAATGAACAAACAAATAGGCTTCTAATAGAAGGCCCATGAGCTTCTAAAACACTTTTGGAACACTTGAGTAAAACACTTAATTAAAGTAAAAAGAACACTCAAATATATGTGTCAATGTTGCTAGCAACACTGTGAGGCTCAGTAAATGCATTTTAAACTGGGTTACTCAAACTCATTGTGTACCTCTAAAACCTGCCAAGCAAATGGCAGAAGCTCTGAATCTTTGGGATAGCAGGCAAAATACAGTGGCTTGTCATATTGGGTTACCACTAGAAAATCTTTGCTGATGAATCTCAGCAAAGCTATCATCCAAATGAATGTGGCATACTGGCATACCTATTGTAGTTAATTCAGTTAGAACAAATATTTATTTGAATTTCATAAAAAAACTATTTATAATTAATATAATTTTTTACCATTTTTTCAATTGTAGACAGCTTTCAGGGTGATTTAGCTGCCTTTGAAGCTAAACATTGCTTTTCTGATTCTCTAAGCTGCTTGAATTTTGTAGCCATGTTTTTTGCTGACTTATAAACAAAAATCAGTTTCTTAATTCAAATTAAGACTCTAACTATAAAAGCAAGTAACATTAAACTGCCAAATAAATACTTAAAGTAGCTTAGAATATATAAATTATTATAAAAATATTAAAATAGATATGACAATACCAATAATAAAAACCTAGTTATTTTTTTGAAGTTAGCAAAGATTTTACCTTGGTTAACTTGCGCCCTCGTGGTGGGCGGCGGCCCTGGCCTCGGCCTTGTTGGCACACCTGGTCAAATGAGCCACCACCCTCCTCATCAACTTGTATACTGTTGTTGTGTTCTCATTGTGCATTAGTGCCCTAAATGCCATAACAAACTTCATTGCTGCTCACAACTACCAAAAACTCTTCTAAAGCTAGATGATATAATTAGCCTATAAAAACTACAATTGTTTATATGAAATTCAAGAAGTCTACAAGGCATGCTTAAATATATACATATATATGCCTATAAAAGTATATATATATTATGTATATATATATATAAGTCAAAAAATAAGTCTGTATTACTTTACACAAGTCATGGTTCTTGCAAAATCGGATAATAGGTCAAGCAATTTTTTTCTGCTCTAGGCAGGGCAAGAAGGTTTATAACCCATTCTCAAAATGACTCCTTAGTCATTTAGCCATTCTTTGTCATAGAGTATTTGTAAATGTCTAGGACATTATGCTTCTTCCTTGTAAATACAAAATGAGGTAGCAGTATTGATATTAAAGCCTAGATAATAAATAATGACAATATAATTTTTCTTTTCATTGTCTATAGTCTTGGTGTAGACAAATTTATAAACCTTTCCAACAACCACTTTATGCAACTTTCTAGCAAAGTGGCCAAAATGGCAATAAAAAGCACAAATAGCTACATTTATTATCTAACTAAATAAAAGATAAATGAACATTTCCAAAGTTGAATATCTTAAGAGTTCTAAGAGTTCTCGACCTTGCATGTCTTATTACAGTTAAAAATCCTTATTAAGTTCTCTAGCACTTTACAGAAATCTTTATAATCAGGACAAGCCTTGGCTCAGTCTTGATAGTCTGAAACCACTAAAGTATTTGCTCCTTAGTAACTAGATTTTAGTTATAATTGCCTGGTTAAAGTGTTTAGATTGACAATACACTGGTGGCACCTAAGAAGCAATTAAGCTAAGCTTCTATTCATATCAAATTTTATACTTTAAATGTCTATCTTCAAAACTAGTATTCTAGTCATTGAGATAGACTGTCATTTAGTAGCTAATAATGTCTCAAGAAAGACAGTTTCTTTGGCTATGAAAACCTGGTTCTACAAATTAAAAGGCTTTAATGTTTGTTTGACAAAACTTTCTTTGCATAATAAAGCAAAATTTAATGGGAAATACCAAAGTACTATACAATGCTTCTATAAATAAACTTCTCACCTGCTTCAAAGAAGTATAAACAACTTATATAGCTTCATCAAGGTGCTTAGCTCAAGATCTTATTAGATTTTTAGCGATTAGCCTAGTTATCTATGTATACCCATACCTATAGTCTATATAGGATATCCTAGTAGTAGCTAATAGCTTATGTATGCTATAGTCTAGATTCACTTCAACAGCTTGGAGAGCAGCATTACTATCAATAGCAAGGTGTTGACCTGACCTCAACTTGTCCTGCAACTTATACTTTTTCTTAGCAAAGTACAAGAACTACTTATATACCAATGACTTAGGGGGGGGTGCTTATGGGCCCATTAGCTATGATAGCTTGCATTGGGCCTTGACTGTCTTGCATCTTATACAGAAGTGGCTAGGCAAAATTGCTTGCCATTCAGTTCTTAGCAGTTCAATTGAATGCATTTGCTAGCTTAATTAGACCATCTGGGAAACTGAGCAATACAAAGCTAAAAAGTGATTATTAGATTAGCCAACAGCATAGTAGATAGTTGCTACTTTTAAGCTTTTTCATAGACAAAAAATTTAATGTTTGATCTGACAAAATTCTAGAAACTTTTGGATCATCCAACTGTTTTAGGCCAGAAATGCAAAGACCTCTTTTCTGCATTTTTTAGTGAAAACATTTTTCTTTTTTCTGAGAGCATTAACATGGAAAGCATGCATTATAAAAAGTTATGTTGTTAATAGATCTTAGTTTACTCTTATAATTGTATATTTTATTTTTTGTTTTTTTTCTTAAACAAGAAGATAAATTAAATGTTTTTTAGCAAAAAAGACAATACCAAAATAAAAATGACAATTTTTATATAATTCATAGAGGTCTCAATGGAAGCTAAATGACCTTTTGCATGGCCTATGGCATTTTGCAAAGTTGTATTTACTATAATATATAATTGCTAGCTTATCTAGCTATCAGCAGAACCCTATAAATTGTGGTAGGCCTATGCTTAGACCTAGGTAAGCCTAAATAGCAAAACTGATAACTTTTGTCAAAATTTAATTTTTTTACTTTTTTATAAAATTTGACAATGAATTAAATGTTTTTTGGCTAAGCAAAAAGCAAATATAGCCTTTATTATTCACTTAGCATAATTATAGACTATTAGAGGTTGCAAATGTATAATATCTGGGCTAATTGCCTTTTGGAATAAGAACTACAACTAGAATTAGAATAGGCCTAGTTCCTATAAAATAAATAAATAGTTGAATGCATTTGATATAACAATCTTTAGTGTCATTTGTATGCAATTTTAATTCTAATCTTTAGTGCTAAAGGTATCATAGATAAAAAATTATACTTGCCTCTTCATAGACCTTTATGCATTCTTATAAAATTCTTATTGATATAATCTTTGGAAGACTTTAAATAAAAAGCAAAAAGTTTAAATTCTTTTATATAATAGTTTTCACTTACTAATTTGACTTTAAACTTGATTTGTTTAATTGATCTGATTATAATAATATTTCTCCTTAAGCCAAATAACCTAGTAACTAATTCTTATCAAAATATGTTAGGAACTTTTTACTTAAAGGTTGTTGCAGCTAATTCAATTGCATGCTATACTCCAAGTTGTCTACTATATATTCTAGGGCATATAGACTATCCAATATAGCAATTCTTTCTAATATGGTTTCTTTCAAAATGTGGAAAGCATATGAAATAGGCCTAGGGATACTTGTAGGCTGGCATTTATATGCCCTTGAAAATTAATTGCTCTTTATTAGTCTTTGTCCATTATAATCTTTGTTGACAACCAACATTTGTTTATTACCAAGAGATACAGAGGCATATTTAAATTCAATCAATATGTTGAATCTATAATCAGGAACTCTAAAAATGCCTTATAGGCTACTTCTGTATCTATATATTGTTATAAAATTGCCTTGATTTCTACCTACTCTGTATTGCTAAAATATCCATTAGAGGTCTTAGATTGAATGTCACTCTCCTATCTCTTTTAAGGCCAGTGCACTTTAAAAAGCTGTTTGTTGCAATCAAGGATGGCCATCAACTGCACTGCTGCTTAGTAAAGTTCTTGACAAAGACCTGTGTATTATAATTATAATCAAAAGCATAGTAGTAGCATATATAAAAATCTAAAATATCAAATTAGGGTTGCATTGATTGCTTCTGGTTTGCACTGACTATGCTGCAGATGTAGAGAGTGGTGCATATGCAGGGGTAAGGACTGCAAATTGGCTAATAGTCTGATATAAGGCCTCATGTAGTACATGTAAGGAGACAGATTTGTTTCTTGCAGTTTCTGTTAGTCAGTGTCACGTGACATGACACTGGCATAGCAACTGGGTTTGCTCCAGCTTGTCACCACAGTTTCCCTTAGTCTCTCCCACTTTGTACCCATGTCCAGCAGTGTTTAGCCTACTTTTTGGCAATTGCCTAGATGCTTCCACTGGTGCCTCCTTTGGCACCTTTCTCTTTTGCACTTTGATAAGTGCATAATGTGGTATTACCTTAGAGAGGGAACTGTTTTAATCAAGTTATGCAGAATAAACCAACTGTTATCCACATTTCAATGCTTATAGTCAGACTTACATCTGGCACCCTTTCTGATAAAATTCCTAAAGAGAGAATAGAAAAAAAGCCAATAGTATCTTAGCATCCAGTAACTATTTACTAGCAAAATACCCTGGAAATACAGGTTAATATTTTTAACTATTTACAAGCGTACCTTATAGATTATAGGCTTAAGAGTAATGGGTTGAATAAAATGTGTATTTTACCACATTAATATCTGGATTCCTAAAAGTAGCTTTGCTTATTTAATGTCTTGCTCTTGATTAGTGGTCAATATATTGTAATAATTCTACTAGAATTCAATAAGCATATAAGTATATAACTTCCAAAGAAATAAATCAGTATACAAACAGATTATATCTTATCAAATATTTGCACCAAAAAAATGACAAATAAAATATCTGGCTTACAAAAACTATAGCATTGCCTAGATTTGCCTTTATCCAACCTAATGTTACAATTTAGTGAGAGTACAGCCTGGTTTTGTAAATTTGATCAATCAAAAATAATGAAAAAGAAGACAATGTTGATTAAAAAGTTTAACCTTTTCTTAATCAAGCATATATCATAAGATATTAAAGCAGTGACAGCTGAGATAGCATCGGGTATTAAAGTGGCAGTAGGTTCTGGCATCCTTTCTGGCAGTATGGCAGGTTGAGGTTGATCTAATGCCAGATGCCATAAAAGGCTAGTAACTATAAGTGCTCCAACCTTGAATGGATATCTGCCTTAGCCTTTTCCTTAGTGATAGCTATCTCTGCTGCATATATTGGAATATTTGTGGCAGCAAATGAGTGGCATAATTGGCATAGCTCCAGATCTTTGTAGTGCCAATGTTTATACATGATGTATGCTTCAATGCAATCAAAATAGGTGTTGCTAGATAGTTTTAACCAGGTCAAAGGTTGTTTGTCAAGAAGCTGTATAATCTAACTAAAACCCAAAATAGAAATGATAATAATTCAATTAAAATTTTATTGAATGAAACATTGATGGTAATGAAGTGGTTGATATATAAAAATATAAATAGTCAGTCTGCTAGTGCATCATACGTACAAACTTGTTGCTAAGCTTGTTCTTTATTTTGTCCTGCTGCCAGCCATTGAGTTCACGGCACAGTGTAAATTGATCCATCCTTATTTGAAAGTTTGCACTTTGCACTTTCATTGAGTTCTTTGATTTCAACCTCTTGAAAGGTCAATATCTTGAAAGGTGTCCCTGGGTATTTCATCATGTGTACTTGTCTGCTATTGTGTTGGCTGTACCAATTTGGATGTAATACCCAGCAGTGCTGATTTTATCAGCTTGTCCATGCAACTGTCATTACTACCTCCTTTGGTTGGTAACTTTGACGGGCTTCCAGGCATCTTTACAGCAACTGCGTGAAAATTAAAGCAATAATTGAATTTTCCCACTTTAGAAACAACTTGTGAAAATATAGAAATAGCTATAAAATTTTCAATTAAAATGGAATGTGAAATCAATTATTTAATTAGTTAACCTTACCGAAATTTACTGAGCTCTGTGTAATTTCTACAGTTGGTTAATTATTAAAACATGCAAAGATTAGCACTATGCTTAGCTCGGCAGTTGACAGTTGGTGCTTCAATTTGTCAACGACAACCAATTCGTCAGCTGTCTCTAATGGACTTCTTTGGTAACAGTCAGGACTGGGGTGTCAGTGCTGTACTGGTTGGCCGGCCTTATCGAATTGAGGAGCTTCGATTGAAAAGTTCAACCGATTTGCACAAACTCTGGTGGCTGTTAATTAAAGAGCGTAACGCTTTGATGACGTTGGAGGAAGAGCACTACAGGTGTGGAGAAGCTTTTCCCAATCCTGAGCGGCTGGAAAAGGTGTGGTTTTGATGCTAACTTCATCTGTTTCTTTGTTGGCCTTTAATCTTTTGTCAGTGTGGGTGGTTTTTCAGTAAGGTGCCCTGGATTCTCCAATGTCCTGGATTCTTCATTGAGGGTGTCCTGGATTCTTCATTGAGGGTGTCCTGGATTCTTCATTGAGGGTGTCCTGGATTCTTCATTGAGGGTGTCCTGGATTCTTCATTGAGGGTGTCCTGGATTCTTCATTGAGGCTGACCTGGATTCTTCATTGAGGGTGTCCTGGATTCTTCATTGAGGGTGTCCTGGATTCTTCATTGAGGCTGGCCTGGATTCTTCATTGAGGGTGTCCTGGATTCTTCAGTAGGGTGTCCTGGATTCTTCATTGAGGGTGTCCTGGATTCTTCTGTATGGTGTCCTGGATTCTTCATTGAGGGTGTCCTGGATTCTTCATTGAGGGTGTCCTGGATTCTTCATTGAGGGTGTCCTGGATTCTTCATTGAGGGTGTCCTGGATTCTTCATTGAGGGTGTCCTGGATTCTTCATTGAGGGTGTCCTGGATTCTTCATTGAGGGTGTCCTGGATTCTTCATTGAGGGTGTCCTGGATTCTTCATTGAGGGTGTCCTGGATTCTTCATTGAGGCTGGCCTGGATTCTTCATTGAGGGTGTCCTGGATTCTTCAGTAGGGTGTCCTGGATTCTTCATTGAGGGTGTCCTGGATTCTTCATTGAGGGTGTCCTGGATTCTTCTGTATGGTGTCCTGGATTCTTCATTGAGAGTGTCCTGGATTCTTCATTGAGGGTGTCCTGGATTCTTCATTGAGGGTGTCCTGGATTCTTCACTGAGGGTGTCCTGGATTCTTCATTGAGGGTGTCCTGGATTCTTCATTGAGGGTGTCCTGGATTCTTCATTGAGGGTGTCCTGGATTCTTCATTGAGGGTGTCCTGGATTCTTCACTGAGGGTGTCCTGGATTCTTCATTGAGGGTGTCCTTGATCCTTCATTGAGGCGTCTGCTGTAACTCTAACTCCCTTAATAGGAAGTTACAATGCAAAAATTACTATATTTTCACCCTGTCACCCAAACTCACCCAGGTGGAAGAGTCAATGGAGAACATCCTACTAACAGTAGAGGAGCGAAATCGCGCAGTTAACGAACTGGAACGCGGCCATTCGCCCGGCCCAGAAGTGGTGGAAGACGTCGATCAGCTGTTCAGGCCGACAGTGAAGGTCACCCGAGAGTACGCAGTGCCCCGTCACGCCAATCCCGAGTTTCGTCATCGAGATAAGCCTGATCAATTCTTCTCAAGCAGAAATTTGGCCCTACTTCAGGCTGAACGAGAGACTAAAATTCGAAACCAGGTGCACGAGGAACGCGAGGCGAGATTAGCCGAGAATGAGGCCGCCTATCGGGATATGCTGTTCAAAGAGGAGAACTATAATTAGATTTTTTATTACTATTACAATCTGAGTGTCCTAATTAGCATTTTTATTAATCCATTTGTGTTGCATTGTTCTATGGTTTATTGGTCATGAGTTCTACTCCTCAGATCCTAAGTTCTACTCCCCAGATCCTGAGTTCTACTCCCCAGATCCTGAGTTCTACTCCTCAGATCCTGAGTTCTACTCCCCGGATCCTGAGTTCTACTCCTCAGATCCTGAGTTCTACTCCCCAGATCCTGAGTTCTACTCCCCAGATCCTGAGTTCTACTCCCCAGATCCTGAGTTCTACTCCTCAGATCCTGAGTTCTACTCCCCAGATCCTGAGTTCTACTCCCCAGATCCTGAGTTCTACTCCCCAGATCCTGAGTTCTACTCCTCAGATCCTGAGTTCTACTCCCCAGATCCTGAGTTCTAATCCCCAGATCCTGAGTTCTACTCCCCAGATCCTGAGTTCTACTCCCCAGATCCTGAGTTCTACTCCTCAGATCCTGAGTTCTACTCCCCAGATCCTGAGTTCTACTCCCCAGATCCTGAGTTCTACTCCTCAGATCCTGAGTTCTACTCCCCAGATCCTGAGTTCTACTCCCCAGATCCTGAGTTCTACTCCCCAGATCCTGAGTTCTACTCCCCAGATCCTGAGTTCTACTCCCCAGATCCTGAGTTCTACTCCTCAGATCCTGAGTTCTACTCCCCAGATCCTGAGTTCTACTCCCCAGATCCTGAGTTCTACTCCCCAGATCCTGAGTTCTACTCCCCAGATCCTGAGTTCTACTCCTCAGATCCTGAGTTCTACTCCCCAGATCCTGAGTTCTACTCCCCAGATCCTGAGTTCTACTCCTCAGATCCTGAGTTCTACTCCCCAGATCCTGAGTTCTACTCCCCAGATCCTGAGTTCTACTCCTCAAATCCTGAGTTCTACTCCTCAGGTTCTAAGTTCTACTCCCCACATCTAAAGCTCTTCAATTTCTAGAGTACATCAAAAAGTACCATAATTTCGATAGTAGCTAAAATCTTAGCGCTGCGATCTTTTGCTAGCTTGAAATGCGGTTTCTATTACAGGGCCATTTTGGTGCTGCTCTTTAAGTTAACATCAAGTAGCATCGAACTTGTTGGCAATGCAATCTTGCTGGTAGTTTTGTTGCTAATAAAGAAATATTGTTAACACCCAAGTTGTAGACACTATCGTGTCAAATATGACTTTGATTTCCTTATATTTAGTTAAGTGTTCAACTAGCTGTTTATTGAGATGCTTTAAGTAGACATTCAGCCTCCCAGATCCTCAATTACTAGGCCAGCCACCCAGATCCTCAGTTGCTGGGCCAGCCTCCCAGATCCTCAGTTGCTGGGTCAGTCTCCCAGATCCTCAGTTGCTAGGCCAGCCTCTCAGATCCTCAGTTGCTAGGCCAGTCTCCTAGATCCTCAATTGCTAGGCCAGCCTCCCAGATCCTCAGTTGCTAGTCACAGTTTAATGTACTTTTCCATTTTCAGTTAGCTGGGTATTTTGATTTGAATGAAAAAAATCCAATTTGAAGAAAATCCCTTTTTTTCTACTTACTAAGTAGGCGAATAAGGACATGAATTGATTAATTAAATATCCGCATGCGCAGCAATTAGAATGGCTCCAGCCTACGAGATCTGCGTCGGTCTAAAGAAGGGCCACCGCGTAACGGCCAACACGCCTCGCGAGAAGCCCGCAAACAGGCGCGGAAAATCCACAAAGAATAACAAATTCGTTCGCTCGGTTATTCGCGAAATTGTTGGCTACGCGCCCTACGAGCGTCGAATTGTTGAATTGTTGAAGATCTCCAAGGATAAGCGCGCGTTGAAGTTTGCTAAGCGCCGTCTCGGCTCGCATCTGCGCGCCAAGAGGAAGCGCGAAGAGATGGTCCGCGTGGTGCAGGCCCAGCACCGCAAGAAGGAGACCAAGGAGTGACAATATATTGAGTAGTTAAGCTACAGCAGACTAGCTGATCGAGTGCGAAATTCTGTTGGAAGTAAATAATAATTGAAGCTGTGTTAGTTGACAATTTTTTGCAATGAAAAAAATCAACTGACCTACATGCTTGTTGATTGGTTGGAGAATTGTTGATTGACGTTCTTTGCTTGGTTTTGTTCTTTTTTTACTTCTGCTTTCTGTAATATCTTAGTAGATTTTAGGCGTTAGGTAACTTCAAGCTCAGTAAGGGTTATTCAACGAGTAAAGGTTTTCCGGGCACAGATATTGTCAGATGTTTTCCCCGTCGAGGTTTTCTTGTTGAGTTTCCCCATCGATTTTTTCCTCCCAAGGTCACCTGTCCAGTTTTCCACCCCAAGGTCACCCGTCGAGTCCTTCCCAAGGTCACCCAGAGTTTTCCACCTCGAGGTCACCCGTCGAGTCCTTCCCAAGGTCACCCATGGAGTTTTCCACCTCGAGGTCACCCGTCGAGTCCTTCCCAAGGTCACCCATGGAGTTTTCCACCTCGAGGTCACCCGTCGAGTCCTTCCCAAGGTCACACGTCGAGTTTTCCCCACCGAGATATTAGCCTCGTCTGTGACAATTCCGCTAACAATCAGTATCAAGTGTCTGCAGAATTGAAGTTCTTCGGCCAGAATACTTGGTTTGAAATTCTCTACTTGATTGTCTTTTAACCATAGAGAAGTGCCCGATTGGGCTTTTTTATGGCCGAGTACAGTTCTGTGGCAGCAAATAAGGATTCTTCACTTATCAAAACATTCAATTGAGTGACAATAGCAACGTCTAGTACGTTAGAGAATTAGCTCGTAATCTCACGCAGTACAGTACATACTGTACTTTAATTTTCACTGTTTCCTTTCTAGATGTATTTTTAGCTCTCTTAGACTTGATTGATTAAAGTAAACACTGAAAAGCTGAATCTGGAGTATAGAATTCTGAGGTTTATTAGAGGTACGTTGTCACAACCGACGAGAGGCATTGCTGCCCATTCCGCCGACTCCCCTGAGCAGGCACACAAGCGCGCGGATACGTACGCAGTAATATGGGGTAGCTTTCATAAGACCGAAATTTCAAAACGCCGAAAACTCAAAATGCAGGGCCCTTCACAAGACGAAATTGCACAAGACCGAAATTTCACAAGACCGAAACTTCACAAGACCGAAATTTCACAAGACAGAAACTTCATAAGACCGAAACTTCACAAGACCGAAACTTCATAAGACCGAAACTTCATAAGACCGAAACTTCATAAGACCGAAACTTCATAAGACCGAAACTTCACAAGACCGAAACTTCATAAGACCGAAACTTCATAAGACCGAAACTTCATAAGACCGAAACTTCACAAGACCGAAACTTCATAAGACCGAAACTTCACAAGACCGAAACTTCATAAGACCGAAATTTCACAACGCCGAAAACTCAAAATGCAGGGCCCTTCACAAGACCGAAACCTCATAAGACCGAAAACTCAAAATGCAAAATGAACAATAAATTTCACTACTCACTGTTCACAAAAAGTTGAGTGCTTCGTTTGTGCTTGCTTCTGACGTAACAAATTTTATAATGACCAAGAAAATTTACATGCCAGCTTCATTATGAAGTTTCGGTCTTGTGAATGGCCCTGCTTTTTGATTTTTGGCGTTGTGAAATTTCGGTCTTGTGAAACCCCCCCCCCCGTCATACGTGCAGGCACACACTCACACAGGAGTGCATGTACATTTATTTCACTGTGCCTTGGGGTTTGTCCCCCGACCTCAAGGCCGTTAATTGCACGAGCAGAGCGAAGCCAAGATTCAGATTTAGCTCAAAATTAATGTGACTGCACTTGGAATCGAGCCTGGGCCGCTGGTACATAAGATTGTCGCGCTAGACCAGTAGGCTACCATAAAACCAATATTTCAGGTGCCAGTCTATCATAATACTAATTAGAAATCAAACACAATGGCAAATCCAGCTAACAGTGCATCCAGCAGGATGCCCATTGCCAGTCGGGATCATCAGTTTGCCATACCAATTCGAATTGTGTACGTCAACTCGTTGAATAATTTTCATTTTATTTTGGAGGAAGACTACGCCAAATTGAACGAATTAATGTCGGCTATGTACCAATTCTACTCGTCACCCAGTAGTGCCAGTGTAGTTTGTACATCCAAACTCAAACTCGGCAGTCTGTACTCTCTATACGCCTATAATGAATGGTATCGAGCACGGCTGTTGTCCATTGACCAGCAGCAGCCAATGCCCGACCAACAGGTGGTGGGCAGTATGCAGTTTGAACTGATCGATTTCGGAGAACTTATCGCTGTGCCGTGTATGGAGCTGCATCGAGTGGCCAGGCTGCTTGTGAGATTTGCCGAGATGAAACCGGCCGCTCTTCTGGGCAGGTTGGCTAGCGTCTATCCTAAGCCTGGTGGGTTGGTTTGTTTCTGATTCATCTGCTTATATCTTTATGTAAATCAGGCAGTTGTTGGGTATGGCTGTCATTAAGCACTGGCACTCTATACCCTTCACTGGCACTCTGCACCCTTCACTGGCACTCTAAACCCTCCATTGGCACTCTACACCCTCCATTGGCACTCTCAGCTCCATTGACACTCTAAACCCTCCATTGGCACTCTGCACCCTTCACTGGCACTCTACACCCTCCACTGGCACTCTACACCCTCCACTGGCACTCTACACCCTTCACTGGCACTCTACACCCTCCATTGGCACTCTACACTCTCCACTGGCACTCTACACCCTCCATTGGCACTCTACACCCTCCACTGGCACTCTACACCCTCCATTGGCACTCTACACCCTCCATTGGCACTCTACACCCTCCACTGGCACTCTACACCCTCCACTGGCACTCTACACTCCATTGGCAATCTACACTCCATTGGCACTCTACACTCCATTAGCACTCTACACCCTCCATTGGCACTCTACACCCTCCACTGGCACTCTACACCCTTCACTGGCACTCTACACCCTCCATTGGCACTCTACACCCTCCACTGGCACTCTACACCCTCCACTGGCACTCTACACCCTCCACTGGCACTCTACACCCTCCACTGGCACTCTACACTCCATTGGCAATCTACACTCCATTGGCACTCTACACTCCATTAGCACTCTACACCCTCCATTGGCACTCTACACCCTCCACTGACACTCTACACCCTCCATTGGCACTCTACACCCTCCATTGGCACTCTACACCCTCCATTGGCACTCTACACTCTCCATTGACACTCTACACCCTCCATTGGCACTCTACACTCTCCATTGACACTCTACACCCTCCATTGGCACTCTACACCCTCCATTGACGCTCTACACCCTCCATTGGCACTCTACACTCTCCATTGCACTCTACACTCTACACTCTCCATTGCACTCTACACCCTCCATTGTCACTCTACACCCTCCATTGGCACTCTACACCCTCCATTGCACTCTACACTCTCCATTGACACTCTACACCCTCCATTGGCACTCTACACCCTCCATTGGCACTCTACACCCTCCATTGCACTCTACATCCTCCATTGGCACTCTACACTCTCCATTGACACTCTACACCCTCCATTGGCACTCTACACCCTCCATTGCACTCTACACCCTCCATTGGCACTCTACACTCTCCATTGGCACTCTACACTCTCCATTGACACTCTACACCCTCCATTGGCACTCTACACCCTCCATTGACGCTCTACACCCTCCATTGGCACTCTACACCCTCCATTGCACTCTACACCCTCCATTGGCACTCTACACTCTCCATTGGCACTCTACACTCTCCATTGACACTCTACACCCTCCATTGGCACTCTACACCCTCCATTGACGCTCTACACCCTCCATTGGCACTCTACACTCTCCATTGCACTCTACACACTACACTCTCCATTGACACTCTACACTCTCCATTGGCACTCTACACCCTCCATTGACGCTCTACACCCTCCATTGACGCTCTACACCCTCCATTGACGCTCTACACCCTCCATTGACGCTCTACACCCTCCATTGACGCTCTACACCCTCCATTGACGCTCTACACTCCATTGGCACTCTACACTCTCCATTGACACTCTAAACCCTCCACTAGAACTTTGTTATTCATTGGTACAATGAAATGGAAGACTTTTAAAAACATTTTTCTAGCACTATAGTTACGATTTAAACTTTTAATATGTATGTAAAGCTCTTATGCGTGTTTCATTTGATGTTTACTTATTTATTTACAAGTTTAGAATTAGAAATTTTATTAAAAGTTTCATTAGTGGTAAAAGCATCTTACATGCCCGCTGTACACCCTGTGGGAGCGCTTGAGTGTGCTCAGGGAGTCTGCGTAATAAGCAGAATTGCCGTCAGCTATGAGTGTCGCTTTTATTCCTCCACCAACAGAAGAGACATTCAACGCCGCTCAGGCCCTTCACAATCTGGTGAACAAACGCGTTATGTACGCCTTCTGTCGGCGAGCAGTCAATCCTGCAAGCCCGACTGAACAGGTGGCCAATGAGAACGGTGTTTCTTTGGCAGCTAAACAATCGCAAACTATTATTTACCATTTGGATCTGTTCTTTGTACCAACTGGTTGGTTCCAAACCGAGTGCCACTACAACGGAGTTGATGGTAAACTATTGAAGGCCGGTCTAGTGCATAATCGTCAGGATCATTTGGAGGTCATGCACATTGGCGCGGTTCCGTGCGAGTACTGCGGCAATGGCAAGGAAAACTGATCGTCAATAATAACTTTGATATCAATTCTAGAAATTTTAGCTTAGACAGCATCATTTTCTTGGCATATTCTTGCATTTTTACTGTCAGTAGTCTAGTTAGTAGTAGTTTCGTTTTGTTATTTTACTCAGAGAGTGCTTCTCTCTGGTATTTTGCACCGTTTAATCTCTTTCCAAAAGTTTTCATCAACGTATTCTTTCATTTCTACTTGCAGTAGTTTTTTTAGGTTTTGTAGTTTATCGCACAATTCTGCCGGCCGCGCTTAAAGTTGTGTGCGTTCTTGTATTTGCATTTGTTTAAGAATCAAAGAGTTTGATTCTTTGTTTTTATTATATTTTCTCAATTGTTTGGTCTAGTGCTGACTAAATAATGAGTAAGTAATAAAACAGCATTTGTATTCATCTTTTGTGTGTTTTAAAACTTTGAGCTGCATCAACTTAAAGTAGTAACTGCTAGAGAAGTTTTTCAGCTTTGCTGTTCATTCGATTAAATTTGATTTCAAGATCCGAGGCTCTTTTTAATTGTCTAGGCCAGCCTCCCAGATCCTCAGTTGCTGTTGCTGGGCCAGCCTCCCACAGTGTCAGTTGCTGGGCCAGCCTCCCAGATCCTCAGTTGCTGTTGCTGGGCCAGCCTCCCACAGTGTCAGTTGCTGGGCCAGCCTCCCAGATCCACAGTTGCTGTTGCTGGGCCAGCCAGCCTCCCAGATCCTCAGTTGCTGGGCCAGCTTCCCAGATCCTCAGTTGCTAAGCCAGCTTCCCAGATCCTCAGTTGCTGGGCCAGCTTCCCAGATCCTCAGTTGCTGGGCCAGCCTCCCAAATCCTCAGTTGCTGGGCCAGCTTCCCAAATCCTCAGTTGCTGGGCCAGCCTCCCAGATCCTCAGTTGCTGGGCCAGCCTCCCAGATCCTCAGTTGCTGGGCCAGCCTCCCAGATCCTCAGTTGCTGGGCCAGCCTCCCAAATCCTTAGTTGCTGGGCCAGCCTCCCAAATCCTCAGTTGCTGGGCCAGCTTCCCAAATCCTCAGTTGCTGGGCCAGCCTCCCAGATCTTCAGTTGCTGGGCCAGCCTCCCAGATCCTCAGTTGCTGGGCCAGCCTCCCAGATCCTCACTTGCTGGGCCAGCCTCCCAAATCCTCAGTTGCTGGGCCAGCTTCCCAAATCCTCAGTTGCTGGGCCAGCCTCCCAGATCCTTAGTTGCTGGGCCAGCCTCCCAAATCCTTAGTTGCTGGGCCAGCCTCCCAAATCTTCAGTTGCTGGGCCAGCCTCCCAAATCCTTAGTTGCTGGGCCAGCCTCCCAAATCCTCAGTTGCTGGGCCAGCCTCCCAGATCCTCACTTGCTGGGCCAGCCTCCTAGGAATCCTCATTTCTTGATAAGAAATTTCTGACAGTTGCTACAGCCTGTTCATAGTCGTGTCATCTGTTGAAGGTGCCGACAGCGTCGGGGTGACGACTGAATGTTTGAGAGACTAGCTGAGGATGTCCCGCAGTTGTGATTTGCCTAATGTCGAGGCTTGATCAGTGAAACTAGAAATTTGCAACAGCGAGTCAATAGGCACCTGGTGCCATCTGTTGAAGGTCCAGAAGCTCCGCTTGGGTGAAAGCCAGGGACCAACAAAGATGCAGACACATGTGGTAGACGTGTTGATGAATTTTGAAGACTTTGGCAAGGCCGCACTGAAACGCAGTGCTGATTGGCGCGCATATGTGTACTGAATACACTAGCGCTTAATATGGGAAAAATCCGACCTGGCAGAATCGTCGAATATCTATTGTTTGAGAAGGTGCGCAAATAAAGTTAGTCCGTTTTCTTGATTATCGTGTGCCTTCAAAACATTTTCTGGGGGGGATTCCTTGGTAGTTCGATGGGCGGAAAAATGACTTGGGATTCCTACTGTTAAAGGGATCAGGCGTTCGGTCACTTTCCGATTTATGGCAGGCATCGCAGCTCGCGTTTGCCGATATTCGGAGCTTTACCCCGGGCTGCTGCCCGCCTCTCTTGGCGAGTTCATTCACCAACTCGATGTCCAGATCACTTTTGATCCTATTGAACATCTGTAACCGCGACTTGGTTGATAGCTTGATAGAGGGCGAGGCATTTTAATAGCAGCCTTACTCTCGGAGTAGGGATTTAAATGTCAAAAGTTACTTGTTAGCTTTATCTTTAAGCTAACAGCCTTTACTGCTGGTAATTTTTTGGAGTCTATAGTGAAAGAAGATTTATGTGCTGCACAGTAGCCGTTCCTGCAGAGCAGGGTCAGCAGCGCTGATCATACGAAAAATGGGTGAAAAAAGTCCCACTTATCTGCAATGGAATGCAGCGACTCGGTTTCAGCATTCTCTGTGATGACATCATCAGTCTCAGAATCCGATGAATGCAAAATTTCCATGGTTGTAGCTGATTTACTTTTCAATAAAATAATACACTACTCGTATTAAGGAGGTGCAGTGCTTTCTCTTTCAAAAAGGCCTGTTTAAAGTGAACTGTAGTGTCTATTGCTAGATATCGAGTAGTAGTAGCTCGTACACACTGCATAATCTATATAGAGAGCATTAAGTGAAATGCACTTTGAAACTGCCAAGGACAACTTGATCAAGTTGTCCTTGGAAACTGCTTTTTTCGACCCTAGATTTATCCAAGCCAAGTATAAAATGCTCCCTTCTCGGCTAGAAAGGCTTTGCACAGCGGCGCATTAAGATTCTAGCTATAGTCTATGGTCAGCCTAGCAGACCATGTCGGCAGGAACGGAGCTTCTGTATTTCTAGCTCCGGCGCCAAAAGGCTATACAGCTGCTTAGCACATTGGCTGTTGGCCGGGATTTGGATTGAAAAATCGAGACATTTCAAATTAGTCAGGTCGTCGCACAAGGATCATTCCTCAGTGAAGCAGTGAATGCTCTGAAGATGAATGACAGTGAATGACTGCCAGCAGATTGGTGTACTTAAATTCCTTACTGCATGGTAATGAGCGGAGGGCGCTGGCAGTCCACCTCACTAAGGTTGAGATTAGTGTGGTTAAAGATCGCAACCGTGTCGTTATAATCTGGGGAATAAGTGTCTTCTCAGGCATGAGAGTTACTAATAAATTTATCACAGATAAGGCGCATGCGCATATGGCATCATTCACGCAGAGGCATGTTTAGAATTACCCCCCTTCTCCTGAAGAGTCCTCTTTGTCTCTGTATGACCAATGCGGTCCGCAGTCCCAGCAGTGTCCCTGTTCAGTCCGGCTGCCATTTTCCTAGACTGAAATCCGATCCTTCAAAACAGCTGGTTTGGCTCAGGACATGCAGTTGCAATCGTCACATCTTCGCTACTATGGGGCTGATCATCCTCATCAGCTACTGCATACTTAGTCCTACTAAGCTATTCATTCTGGATGCGTATTTCCGGAGTAGCGAAAACATCCCATATACTAAAAATGAAAATCTTGCTTGCTTGCTTGTAATCGATTAGAGAAAAAGTGGTTTAACCGATTTTCATGAGACTTGCACTGTTCAATCAGAAATTTTCCCGGGACGGTACATGTATCTTGGCTAAGAAATTGCTAAATTCTAAAGGGATTAAATATTCGAAAAACATACTTTTTTGCAAAGGTCAAGCAAACTTTTCGACTTGAAATGCATTGTAAGAATGCTAGAGAAAAAACTGACGACTGGTTGAATTCTGATTCTGAAATAGATTGCATCATAACTGAAATGTAACTCCGACTTGAATTGCGTCACAGTATTGAAAATGCAGTGTGGAAGCGTAGCACCAGACTTGATTTAGATTGCGTAACCATATTCTCAACTTTAATTGAGACTGACACTGACTTGCCTGGGAAATTGATTATGTCATAACTGCTTCGTGAGTGAGTGTTGAATTATATAAGTGCTACAATTTCATTTATAAATTCGATAAGATCTAGCCTAGATGTGAACAGACTGGACTGCTAATGCAGCGACCTGGGTTCGAATCTTAGTAGTGAAAATTTTTTTATTAAAAGCTTTTATTAAAAAAATAATAAAGGACTAAAGGCGTCATGCAAAAAATCAGAGAAGCGTCATGTAAACAATCATAGAAGCGTCATGTAAACAATCATAGAAGCGTCATGTAAAAATCATAGAAGCGTCATGTAAACAATCATAGAAGCGTCATGTAAAAATCATAGAAGCGTCATGTAAAAATCATAAAAGCGTCATGTAAACAATCTTAGAAGCGTCATGTAAACAATCTTAGAAGCGTCATGTAAACATCATAGAAGCGTCATGTAAAAATCATAAAAGCGTCATGTAAACAATCATACAAGCGTCATGTAAAAAATCATAGAAGCGTCATGTAAACATCATAGAAGCGTCATGTAAACATCATAGAAGCGTCATGTAAAAATCATAGAAGCGCATCCTGCAAAAATCGTAGAGGCGTCATGTAAACAATCATAGAAGCGTCATGTAAAAATCATAGTGAGTAGAAGCGTCATGTAAAAAGTCATAGAAGCGTCATGTAAACAATATTAGAAGCGTCATGTAAAAATCATAGAAGCGTCATGTAAAAATCATAAAAGCGTCATGTAAACAATCTTAGAAGCGTCATGTAAACAATCATAGAAGCGTCATGTAAAAATCATAGAAGCGTCATGTAAAAATCATAAAAGCGTCATGTAAACAATCTTAGAAGCGTCATGTAAACAATCATAGAAGCGTCATGTAAAAAATCATAGAAGCGTCATGTAAACAATCATACAAGCGTCATGTAAAAAATCATAGAAGCGTCATGAAACAATCATAGAAGCGTCATGTAAACAATCATAGAAGCATCCTGCAAAAATCGTAGAAGCGTCATGAAAAAAATCATCGAAGCGTCATGTAAAAATCATAGAAGCGTCATGTAAAAATCATAGAAGCGTCATGTAAAAAATCATAGAAGCGTCATGTAAAAAATTATAGAAGCGTCATGTAAACAATCATAAAAGCGTCATGTAAAAATCATAGAAGCGTCATGTAAAAAATCATAGAAGCGTCATGAAAAAATCATAGAAGCCTCATTTTAAAACTAATGAAAGTGTCATTTAAAAAATTA
The DNA here is from genome assembly GCA_002269645.1 of Macrostomum lignano. Classification (NCBI taxonomy): domain Eukaryota; kingdom Metazoa; phylum Platyhelminthes; family Macrostomidae; genus Macrostomum; species Macrostomum lignano. The sequence continues at coordinate 106,747 of NIVC01002733.1, forward strand.
AGAAGCATCATAGTAGAATAAAAGAAGCGTCATGTCAGACATGAAGGGTGTCATGTAAAAATTAAATGAAGCTATAGTGCTGTGCTGGGGAGAAAAACTGTGACGTCAAGGCTCACAGAGAATAACTGAGATTACGGGGGGGGGGGGTTCTGAGATGTCAAAGCAAAAGTCAGATGCTACTTCAAAGTTCATGTACTTTACTCCATTTTTTATTACATTCTTTGTTGGCTCGCCACGGGGGGGTGCTGATAGAAGAAGAGTCATGTAAAAAATAAAAGTAGCACTAAGTATACATAAAAGAAAAGTCATGTCGAAGTTAAAAGATTCATTTGGGAATGGCTACGATGTCAAAGCTTGGTGGAAATCGTTATAGTGCTGTGATTCTTAAAGAAGGAATCACTAAAATGTCAAGGCTTAGGGGAGAAGAATTGCTTTAGGTTGGGTTAAAGTTAGGTTTAGGTCAGGTGTGGGTTGAGGGTTATATTTTATCGGGTTTCAAGGTTAACAGGGGATTTTTTAGATTTCAAGGTTTATGGGGGCCATCGCCGACATGTCAAGGCTTACGGGGTGAATAGCTGAGATGTCAGGGCTCACGGGGGTATAAATGAGATTTCAAGGCTAAAGTCAGAAGCTACATGTAGTTTATTGAAAACTTTTTATTCCATTATTTGATGCCTCCTCAGGGGAGGGATTGCTGATAAAAAAAGCGTAATGTAGAAAATAAAAGAAGCTTCATGTCGAAGTTAAGAGATTCATTTGGGAATCCCTACGATGTCGAGGCTTGCAGGGAATCGCTATAATGCTGTAGTAGTGCTATAATGACTCTTAGAGAGAATTACTGAAATGTCAATGCTTTAGGGTTAGGTTAGGGTTAGGGTTAGGGTTAGGGTTAGGGTTAGGCTAGGGTTAGGGTTAGGGTTAGAAGGTTGACAGATATTTTTAGATTTCCAAGGCTTATTGGGGGCATTGCTGAGATGTCAAGGGGGGAAGTTGATATGTTAAAGCTTGTGGGGGGGAATTACTGACATGTCAAGGCTTACAAGGTTTGACAGGAGATTTTTTAAGATTTCAAGGATACATGTAGCTTATTAAAAAAACATGTATTGCATTTTTTGGCTCCCCAACGGGGGGCGTAGATTGCTAGTCCACGGCTTAAAATTCAGAAAAAAGAATTATTTTTGATTGCCGATTAACTTAATTAGCGAAACTCTTAGGCGATTCGCTTGGACGAGACGAGTGGCTTCGGTTCTTTAAACGAGAGATAAGGCGGTAGAATTCAGTATTGCACAGTTAGCAGCTATGCAATAGCTATGCTCCTCAGTACTTCTTGACGAACTTGGCCCAGCTCAGGTCGGTCTCGATGGCGTCGCCGACGCTCGAGTCAGCGAAGTCCAGCATGCGGCAGGCGCCGCTGGCCCGTTTGAACAGGACGGCCCGGCACTCCCAGCGATGCACGCAGAGCCACAGGCAGTGAAGCTCCGAGCTCACCGAGGCGTCAGTGTAGCAGTAGACAGGACTGATGTTGCCCAGCCTCAGGAACTCTGCTGGCTCCAGGTACTCGCTGTTCGGCGTCGCGATCGGCTGGCAGACGAACTGTGTACGCCCAGACCCTGGTTGGTCCCGCAAACCAGCAATGCTGACCGCTAAAAAATCATCATCTGCTGAATAGCGGTTCGGCAAGCCAGACTTCCAGTCGCTGTCATCCAAAGTCGGAAACAGCGAGCCGTTGGCGAATCTCCAGCCGCTGCGAGACGTGCCCGCCTCAACCAGGAGGTCCGTCACTCCGATGAAGTAATAATCAAGCCAGTGATTGACAGCTCGGATGGCAGTCAGGTCCATCAGCAGCTCTCCGCCGATGCCCAGGCACAGTCTGGCTGCGTCGCACCAGCTGGAAACGCTGGGGTTGTTGCCGATGAAGACGCAGCTGCCCAGCCTGTCGATGAACGGAGCGACGCAGGCGGCAGAGGCGAGAGCTGCCAGCCCCGCAAACAGCGTCAGCTTGAGCAGCTGCTTCGGTAGCATCAGCGAGTCTCAAGTCAGTCAGCTTGGAGCAGCTTAATTTGTGAGCAATTTGAAATATTCTTGGTTGCAAACTAGTGGTATTTCTGCAAAATGTGAGGTTAAATCTACAGTCAGTCTGTACGCTCGCTTTTATAGAGAGCTGCAGCCAATGACTCGTAGCCAACCAATCGTCCAGTGCAGCAGCGCCGACTTCGGAGACTGGCTTTGAAAGGCGCCCAATAGGTTTCCCAGCATTTTTGCCTCGACCCATAGCTGCTAAACAAGTAAAGAAGTTAATTTTTTTAATTAACTGACTAAAGAGGTTTGTAGGAGACTATTAAAATAAAATAAATTTAAAAAATATCGCAGAGTGGGGCCGTATAGTCTATCGCTGCAATCTGATGAGCCAGCGGCCCAGGCTCGATTCCAACTGCAGTCGCATTAATTTGGGGCTAAATTGGAATCTCGGCTTTGCAACTCGATCGCTCGAACGTACTGGGTCTGGGTGGTGGTTTTCCATGTTGCTGAGTAAAAATAAACGATAAAGTTGAGTACTCTTCGCACTTTTGCAGTTCCGGCGAACCCAACATGTTGAGTAGTTGAGTCTAGACGAGCCCTTGATGAGACATTCCATGCATATTAATGCAGTTCGGGAATCATTACTAATGCATATACCAGGTATTTAGCGAAATTGTATATTGCCGCAAAGTGACCCAATAAGCGCGTTTAAATTACATGTAAAACTGTAAAGTGGTAAGTAAAAAATACACCCAGCAACAGTTAACCCTTCCCCGAAATCATGTGCAGGGACCACTAGCAAGTAAAAGGGTTGCCACTCGTCAGCACCCCACTGAACTCTTCGCTTTCCGAAGTCCCAGATATGCTCGGTGGGGTTCCTGTCTTGCTATGTCTGGAGTTAAGCTGCTGCTGGGTATAAAACCTTCACTGGCTGACTCAAGAAACGAGAGAGAGAATTTATCTAAGCCGTCAATCGTCAGTCCTAAAACTGCGTGGATTAGATGAAAATGCGCTTGACAAGAAAATATCTGTCTTTTGCCACAATATGGGAACTTTCTCAGTCTGTTTAGATTGATTGGCATTTAATAACATATGAAAGCTGACGGAACAATTGAGAGAATAAAAAAATTGTTGGCAAATAGCAGCGAGTTAAGTCAATCGATCGCACAGTCTTCTTGATTTTGTCTCGATCAAGTCTACTGACAGTCGTGTCAACATTGACATATTGAAAGCAGCTCCTACTGAGTCTGACAAGAGGAAAACCTCTCTGCTTACTTTGCTAAAACAATGCGAGATGCTTCCCAGACTCCTATTCAGCCTCATGTGTCAGAGCCGTTCAAACTTGACTTTTTCGACAAGACTTGTCAGTTTTGTGACTTCGACGCTTTGTTACCTTTAGCTTTAGCCACGACTAACCTACCTTTCCTATGTGTCCTTCAATCAGGGGCGTCGCAATGGATTTTATGATGGGGGGAAGAAGCCAAAAATTCTACATTACTAAATTCCTAAATTATTTTGGGAATGGGTGTTGTTAGCACTCATTTTGGCGCCGCAGGCACTCATTTGGCGCTGCAGGCACTCATTTGGCGCTGCAGGCACTCATTTTGGCGCTGCAGGCACTCATTTTGGCGCCGCAGGCACTCATTTTAGCGCCGAAGCGCTATATTTTGTCGGCCTGAAGCAAAATTATTGATTCCCATATCGAGTGGTAATTTGCAACGATTGCCAGCCCCTATCTGCCTAGGTACGTCACGATTTACAAGTGCTTATCCAGTTTGTGTGATTAATTTGCAACGCTTAGAAAGTAAATCAACAGGGGTATTACCTTTGATTTACCTTTATCAAAGGTAGTACCCCTTGAATTACCTTGACATGCATGCAGATCTTTCAAGCAGGAACTGAGCTCTTGTACTTGGGATTATACTTCATAAGCGTCCAATGTTTAAGGCTTGACGCAATACACCAGCACAATATGAGTGCTCATACGTTTGAGGAAGCATTAACAGTTGTTTCAGACGCAGCTATGAACAAGGACCACTGTAAGTATAACAGGACGTAAAACTCACTGATCGCGTAATTTTTAGGAGGCCAAGTTTCTGAAAAAATACACTGCAGAAATAGGAAAATGCCTTTTCATCACATCATCAATGACTGCATTTTATCTGGTGCAGTGAAGAATACCATTTCTTTAATTTAGTATGCGCAACGTGTTACTCTGTTATATTTTATATAACTGTATAGAGAAACCTTCATTTTCATATTCTTTTATTTTTATTCCATAAGCCCAATTGAAAGTTTTAAATATTCGCAAGTGAAAGTTTAGTTGCTTGAAATAAGCTTCCGCAGCGTACTTTTTACAGTGAATTGGTCTCCTAAAAATTACAATCTTTGAGTTTTACGTCCTGTTATACTGAGAGCTACAGTGGTCCTTGGCTATGGACTGCAGCTATGAGCAGTGATCCGCCTTGCCCAATGATACGGCACCCTGACTTTTCCCTTGAATTGTACACGCGTTAAGCGATTTTCAACTGCTCCGGAAGCTGACTGATGCTTTTGATGAAGCGCTGGAGGGAGCCGGTGTCCGCTTCTGGGCCTCGACTAACAACCCCATTTGGGTTCAGGATCCGTTCTGGCTTCTGTCGTCTCTGTTGACAGAGTGGATGGCATGGTGAGATTTAGAGAGTGGATAAGGGTGAGATGTAGAGAGTGGATAGGAGGGAGAGATGTAGAGAGTGGATAGGAGGGTGAGATGTAGAGAGTGGATAAAATGGTGAGATTTAGAGAGAGAGTGGATAGTAGGGTGAGATGTAAATAGTGGATAGTGAGGTGTGATGTAGATAGTGGATAGAAGGGTGTAGAGAGAGAGAGTGGATAGGAGGGTGAGATGTAGATAGTGGATAGGAGGGTGAGATGTAGATAGTGGATAGGAAGGTGAGATGCAGAGAGAGAGAGTGGATAGGAGGGTGAGATTTAGAGAGAGAGAGTGGATAGGAGGGTGAGATTTAGAGAGAGAGAGTGGATAGGAAGGGTGTGATGTAGATAGTGGATAGTGGGGTGTGATGTAGATAGTGGATAGAAGGGTGTAGTGAGAAAGAGAGAGTGGATGGTAGGGTGAGATGTCAAGTGTGGATAGGAGGGTGAGATGTAGATAGTGGATAGGAGGGTGAGATGTAGATAGTGGATAGGAGGGTGACATGTAGATAGTGGATAGGAGGGTGAGATGTAGATAGTGGATAGGAGGGTGAGATGTTGATAGTTGATAGGAGGGTGAGATGTAGATAGTGGATAGGAGGGTGACATGTAGATAGTGGATAGGAGGGTGACATGTAGATAGTGGATAGGAGGGTGAGATGTAGATAGTGGATAGGAGGGTGAGATGTAGAGAGAGAGAGTGGATAGTAGGGTGAGATGTCAAGTGTGGATAGGAGGGTGAGATGTAGATAGTGGATAGGAGGGTGAGATGTAGAGAGAGAGTGGATAGTAGGGTGAGATGTCAAGTGTGGATAGGAGGGTGAGATGTAGATAGTGGATAGGAGGGTGAGATGTAGATAGTGGATAGGAGGGTGACATGTAGATAGTGGATAGGAGGGTGAGATGTAGAGAGAGTGGATAGTAGGCTGAGATGTCAAGTGTGGATAGGAGGGTGAGATGTAGATAGTGGATAGGAGGGTGACATGTAGATAGTGGATAGGAGGGTGACATGTAGATAGTGGATAGGAGGGTGAGATGCAGATAGTGGATAGGAGGGTGTGATGTAGAGAGAGAGTGGATAGGATGGTGAGATGTCAAAAGTGGATAGGAGGGTGAGATGTAGAGAGAGAGTGGATAGGAGGGTGAGATGTCAAAAGTGGATAGGAGGGTGTGATGTAGAGAGAGAGTGGATAGGAGGGTGTGATGTAGAGAGAGAGTGGATAGGAGGGTGAGATGTCAAAAGTGGATAGGAGGGTGTGATGTAGAGAGAGAGAGTGGATAGGAGGGTGAGATGTCAAAAGTGGATAGGAGGGTGTGATGTAGAGAGAGAGTGGATAGGAGGGTGAGATGTCAAAAGTGGATAGGAGGGTGTGATGTAGAGAGAGAGTGGATAGGAGGGTGAGATGTCAAAAGTGGATAGGAGGGTTAGATGTAGAGAAAGAAAACAGACAGAGAGGAGGGCACCTCCAATCTCAGGCACTGACTCGATAAAAAGGACTGATGAAAGTCAGTTCAGTTTAATTTGCCGATATCTCGAATATTGTATATTCTTCGTCAGGGCAGATTGCAATATTAAAAGGCGATAACGCCAGGGAGGGAAATCGTTATGGAGGCTCCTCCCCTTGGTGCAGGCGGGCAGCACCGGGGGCTCGCAGTGCCGAGTCACCCTGTCCTTCACCTTGGCAGCCAGGGCGTCGGAGATCGCACAGTGCGACAGGATCAGCGGGACGACCGGGTTGTGCAGTACGCCGGCAAGTTCGTTGGCGCCGTGTGGAATTTTGAGTCCTCAGGACCTCGATGAGCTTGGCCTCCTGGCGCTGACGCCGCTCGTTAGCTCTGGGTCCTGTGCCCTCCCGTGTCCAGATGCCGGTGAAGGCGAAGTCCGCCAGGCTGTGGCCACCGCAGTGTCGCGGACGTGCCAAATGTCGCCGATGTGCGCCAGCATGCGACCGCGGATGCTGTTGACAGTCTCGCTGACGTAGACCGTGTGGTCGCACCGGCGGCAGACACGGCATAGACGGCGTTCGTGGCGTTACAGTCGATTCTTTGGCTGATGAGTATCTGTACGGTGGTGCCTGCGGAACCGGGGCAGACGGTGCTGAACTGGGCGTGCGCCTGGCAGCACTTGCAGAGCCGGGCCGGGTTGCACGGCAGAAAGCCGAACTCCCACCGACTGGTCGGGTAGAAGCCCAGCTCAGTCAGCACGTCGTACTTGATGGTGCGGAGGAAACGCCGGCTGTAGCCTTGGTGCTGCACCAGATTCGACCTCAGCCCGGTGCACGCTGCGTCGAAGTCGGCCATCCGAGCGCACCACCGGGCGTACCTGATGAGCTGGGACTTCACCACGCCTTGGAAAGTCCGCTTAGGATGGAAGGAGCCGCGATGGATGAGGGCTCGGCTGTCGGTGGGCTTGAAGTACACCATAATTGCCAGGCTCTCGCTGTCGCCACCGCGGTCCCAGAAGACGGTGGTGTCAAGGAAGTAGACCTGTGTACTGCTGTAGCTCAGTTGAATCCGGATGTTCGGGTCGAGGGTGTCCAGGTGTTGGTGGAACTTGACCTGCTCCGCCTCGGTGCCCCGCCACACTCCAAAGTAAATATAAGGAGGGTGAGATGTAGAGAGAGAGGATAGGAGGGTGAGATGTAGAGAGAGAGAGAGAGAGAGAGAGAGAGAGAGAGAGAGAGAGAGAGAGAGAGAGAGAGAGAGAGAGAGAGAGAGAGAGAGAGAGAGAGAGAGAGAGAGAGAGAGAGAGAGAGAGAGAGAGAGAGAGAGAGAGAGAGAGAGTGAGTGAGAGTGAGTGAGAGAGAGAGAGAGAGAGAGAGAGAGAGAGAGAGAGAGAGAGAGAGTGAGAGAGCGAGAGTGAGAGAGAGATAGTGAATAGTAGGTTGAAATGTAGAGAGTGGATAGGAGGGTGGGACAGACAGCAACACAGCCTGTGAGCTCGTAGACAGTTGCGCAATGCAACGTGCTCCCTAGTAGAAAGGAACTCAGTAAAGTTTCTGTCCCAACAGACAGGGCTGGACATGTACAGAGCAGACAGTGTTTGAATAATATGTGAACACTTCTGTGAAAAATTAACACTTTGGTACGACCATTGACAAATTGACAATACTTAAACCAATGGCCGTGACCAGCATTTAAAGATTGACAGCAAAAAGACTCAAGTTGGCAGGTCAACTCCCTAGTTAGAAATCAGATTCCTTCGAAAAACCTTGTTGGCTTAGGACATATAGCTCTAATCGTCACATCTTTGCTACCTTGATCAGCAATCTTACTCTGCTGTTCATTCTGGATGCCACAGGACCTGTCTTCGGTAGAATATTCCGAAGAAAAAGATGTGAAGATATTTTTCTTGCCGATGGCTTTCTGCCAAAGTAATTAGAGAAACTCTTCAGGGATTCGCGTAGACGAGACGAGTGGCTTCGGTTCTTTAAACGAGAGATAAGGCGGTAGAATTCAGTATTGCACAGTTAGCAGCTATGCAATAGCTACGTCTCAGTACACCTTGACGAACTTGGCCCAGCTCGGGTCGGTCTCGATGGCGTCGCCGACGCTCGAGTCAGCGAAGTCCAGCATGCGGCAGGCGCCGCTGGCCCGGTTGAACAGGACGGCCCGGCACTCCCAGCGCTGCACGCAGAGCCAAAGGCAGTGAAGCTCCGAGCTCACCGAGGCGTCAGTGTAGCAGTAGACAGGACTGATGTTGCCCAGCCTCAGGAACTCTGCTGGCTCCAGGTACTCGCTGTTCGGCGTCGCGATCGGCTGGCAGACGAACTGTGTACGCCCAGACCCTGGTTGGTCCCGCAAACCAGCAATGCTGACCGCTAAAAAATCATCATCTGCTGAATAGCGGTTCGGCAAGCCAGACTTCCAGTCGCTGTCATCCAAAGTCGGAAACAGCGAGCCGTTGGCGAATCTCCAGCCGCTGCGAGACCTGCCCGCCTCAACCAGGAGGTCCGTCACTCCGATGAAGTAATAATCAATCCAGTGATTGACGGCTCGGATGGCAGTCAGGTCCATCAGCAGCTCTCCGCCGATGCCCAGGCACAGTCTGGCTGCGTCGCACCAGCTGGAAACGCTGGGGTTGTTGCCGATGAAGACGCAGCTGCCCAGCCTGTCGATGAACGGAGCGACGCAGGCGGCAGAGGCGAGAGCTGCCAGCCCCGCAAACAGCGTCAGCTTGAGCAGCTGCTTCGGTAGCATCAGCGAGTCTCAAGTCAGTCAGCTTGGAGCAGCTTGATTTGTGAGCAGTTAGACTTTTTCTTGGTTGCCAACTAGAGGTATTTCTGAAAATTTTTGAGTATTTAATCTGTAGTCAGTCTGTATACGCTTGCATTTATAGACAGCTGCAGCCAATCAGTCGTAGCCAACAAACCGTCCAGTGCAGCAGTGCCAACTTCGGAGACTGGCTTTGAAAGGCGCCCAATAGGTTTCCTAGCATTTTGCCTCTACACGTAGCTGCTAAACAAGTAAGGAAGTTAATTTTTTTAATTAACTGACTAAAGAGGTTTGTAGGAGACTATTATAAAATAAAAAAGATTTGAAATATGTCGCCAAGTGGAGCCGTGGTCTTGCGCGGCAATCTGATGTGCCAGCTGCCCAGGCTCGATTCCAAGTGCAGTCACAATAATTTGGGGCTACATGTAAATTGGAATTGATATTTTGCCACTCGATCGCTCAGACGTACTGGGTCTGGGTGGCGGTTTTCCATGTTGCTGAGTAAAAAAAACAAATAAACAGGTCGGTGAACGGGCCATCCTGTTGAGTAGTCGAGTCTAGACTCATTTAAAGAGCCATGATGGGGCATTCCATGCATATTCATGCATTGAGGTAATCATTACGCTCGTACTAATGCATATACTTGTCCTCCTCCATAAAAATCCATAATCCATATTATGCATTATGCATTAATCCATAATGCATAACCCTCCTCCGAAATCATGTGCAGGAACCACGAGCAAGTAAAAGGGTTGGCACTCGTCAGTAAGGGTTGGCAGTCCCAGACATGCTCGGTGGGGTTCCTGTCTGGCTTATCTGGGTAGCTGTTGCTGGGTGCTTGACAAGAAAATGTCCGTCTTTTGCCACAATATAGGAACTTTCTCAGTCTGTTTCAATTGATTGGCATTTAATAAGACAAGAAAGCTGACGAAACAATAGAAAGAATAAAAAATTGGTAAATATCAGTGAGTTAAATTCAATCGATCGCACACACAGCCTTTGTCTTCTTGCATTTGTCTCGACTAAGTCTTCTGAGGGTCGTGTCAACATTGACAAATTGAAACCAGCTCCTACTGAGTCTGACAAGAGGGAATTGCCTCTCTGCTTGCTTTGCTAAAACAATGCGAATGGTTTCCCAGACTCTTATTCAGCATTTTGTGCCAGACTGGTTCAAGCTTGACATTTTCGACAAAACTTGTCAGTTTTGTGACTTAGACGCTTTGTGTCGCAGGCACTCACTTTAGCGCCGCAGGCACTCATTTTGGCGCCGCAAGCACTCATTTTAGCGCTGTAGGCACTCATTTTAGCTTACTCCATACTTTTCGCCGAAAAATACACTACAGAGATAGGAGTTTTTAATTTTTTCAGCAAAAAAATTGTTATTGCTTTTGATAGGAGGCAGATCCAGTGATCTCTGTAGTGTATTTTTTCGGCGAAAAGTTGCCTTCAAAACTTTTACCATAGATTTCGAGCGTTGCATCCTTCTACTTAAGTTGTCCCTGACTCGCAAGTGAAAGTCTTGTTGTTTGGAATGAGCTTTCGCAGCGTACTTTTTACAGTGAATTGGTCTCCTAAAAATTACGATCTTAGGATATTACGACTACAGTGGTCCTTGGCTATAGACTGCAGCTATGAACAGTGATCCGCCTTGCCCAACGATACGGCACACTGACTTTTTCCTAGTGGGTTAACCGATTTCCAACTGCTGCGGAAGCTGACTGATGCTTTTGATGAGGCGCTGGAGGGAGCTGGTGTCCGCTTCTGGGCCTCGATCAACAACCCCGTTTGGGCTTAGGATCCGTTCAATAAGGAATGGCTTCTGTCGTCTCTGTTGTTAAAGTGGATGGCAGAGTAAGATCTAAAGAAAGTGGATGATAGTAATTAGGTGAGGTGTAGAGAGTGAATGGGAGGTTGAGATGTAGAGAGAGAGAATGGATAGTAGGATGAGATGTAGATAGTGGACAGGATGGTGAGATGTGGAGAGAGGTAGAGAGAGAGAGAGAGAGGGAGAGAGAGAGAAAGGAGGGCACTTCTAATCTCAGACACTGACTCGGTAAAAAGGACTTATGAAAGTCAGTTTAGTTTAATTTGCCGATATTTCGAATACTGAATACGAGTATTCTTCGTCAGGGCAGAATGCGAGTCAAATGTTTTTGGCGCGGATTGCCGTCAATATTAAAAGGCGATAACGCCAGGGAGGGAAATCGATAAAAGGGTGTGCACAAGCGCATAAAACAGTACGCATGGCCAAGTACATTAAAACGAGTCAGAGACTCTGAGAAATACAGAGAGGGTGCATGGCGGCCAAAAATTTTTACAAGCGGGACTAAAAGACCCTTGAGTGTAGGAAAAAAATTGAAAAATAAAAGGCAAAATAAGTAGGCAAGGTTAATAAAAAGTTAGTAAATGTTTAGTACAAAGAGTGCAGGTCAACCGTAGCTCGTAGTACACAGTGTCAGAAAAACCTTAGAATAAAAAAGCATAGGAAAAAATCATGAGCGTGTAGGCTTATCTGCTACGCCACCAGGTCCACGCCCTTTGCTGGCATGGGGGCCTTCGTTGTTTCGTTGATCTGCCTCTCTCGACCTCTTCGTCAGGGGTGAGGTGGCTGGAACGACGCGGCGTCTACTTGATGCCGGCCTTAATTTCCTCTACATGAGAGCACCTGCTAAGCGGAACCTCGTCCCGCATAGCGACCTGTGCCTCAACATTCTCAATGAGTGCCAGGCCACTAATCGCGTCTTCACCGATGGCATTGTCTCAACCCTAAACCTAAGACAACGCTACTCCGTAGCTATCGACTCGCGCGGTACCATCAATGACCACTGGAACCCTGATGAGCTTCATTGCTACACCGATGGTTCTAAGCAGTCAGCCAACACCGGCTTTAGTGTTGGGACCTTCCTGAACGATAGGGTCATCGCTACCCACGCTCAGTATACTGGGGTCAACTCCAGTGTCTTCCAAAATGAAGTTCTCGCCATCAACACTTGCACTGCAGAGCTCCTCGCCACTGGCGTTACCGGTAAGAACATCATTTTTCATTCGGACAGCCAAGCTGCCTTGCATGCCATCTGTGGCTGCAGCGTCAACTCTGCTACAGTCCTCGACTGTATCAAACTCCTAAAATATGTTGGGCTCCAACAACAAAATTACCCGTTAGTGGATTCCGGGGCATGTAGGGATTCGAGGGAATGAGTTAGCTGACGCCCTTGCAAAAGTTGGCGTCTCCGGCTCCCCTCTCGGGCCTGAACCCCTTGTCCCGATTCCCGGCTGTGTCATCGACTCGCGTATCAAAGGGAGGATCAGGACCCAGCACCGCTCGGCTTGGGCGAACTGCACTACCTGCAGACAATCCAGAGGCGCTGTCCCTCAGCCCTCTCACCAGCTCCGGAAGCTCCTCTTGCGCCTCTCGCGCAGAGACATCCGGGCTGCCACCATGACCCTCTCAGGTCACGGCTGCTTCTCCAGGCAACAGTACCTCCAGGGCAACGCCACCAACGCCATCTGCAGTTTTTGCAACTCAGATGACGAAACCGCTGAGCATTTCGTCAGCATCTGTCCCGCCTTCATGCGAGCCAGACTCACTTACCTCGGGCCACACAAGCATCAATTACTGAAGCGTGCAAATCCGAAGATTTTAAATCATCTCATGCTCTACCTCCGGGCCACCCGCAGGGCTGAACTCGATCCCTTTCAGAGAGCATCATGGCTGCTGGCGACACTGGGGGACCTCCCTGGGCGGCGCCAACCCTTCGTCCATAGCGATGCGTCGGCCGTTCAGGGATTAGCGGAATGGCCGTTCGCGCCTTCCCGCTGTCCCCCTCTGGGACATCCCTGCAGCTAAGTCAAGTAAGTCAAGAGGGGGCTACAGAGAGGGAGTGGCGCTAATCTGGAAGGAGTGGTGCTAATCTGGAAGGAGTGGTGCTACTCTGAGGGAGTGCAGGTGCTAATCTTGCATTATATTAAGTATTAAGTATGTTAAGTATTATATGCGTTTTTTGCGACAAAGTATCCCAAAAACGATCCTTATTTGCACGCTGAGTACCAATTTCAACCAAAAAAGAAGCATCATGTCAAACATAAAAGAAGCATCATGTCAAACATAAAAGAAGCGTCAACTCAACCATAAAAGACTCATGGAGGAATTCCTGAGATTTCAAGACTCATGAGGGAATTGCTGAAACCTTGTTAACTCATGGGGGCGGGGCTTGCTGAGATGCCAGGGGTCAATTGGAAGTTGTTGTTAGATCGAAGGGAGAATTAGTGTTAAACCATGGCTTAAAGGGAGTCTTTGATGAGAGCTCACGGAGGGTGCTGATATCTTATAGTCTAGATAGCTGGCAGGAGCGTCGCCATGGATTTTATGATGGGGGGGACAAAACCAAGAATTCAACATGTACATGTACATCAACTAAATTTTGGCACCCCAGGCACTCCTTTTGGCGCCGCAGGCGCTATATTTTGGCACCCTGAAGAAAATTATTGATTAACACAATGGGTCACAAGGTGGGGTGGAGGGGAGAAAGCATTGGCATGTCCGCCCCAAAGCTTTTACTGGGGGGACATGTCCCCCCCTGTCCCCGCGGTCGCGCGCGCCTGATAGCTGGCTTTCAGGCCTAATGCTTTTCTGCTTTAAATATCATTAAGATATCAACGATGGGCGACTGTGCAAAGTCAAAACCTACATGTAGTTGATTTATTCCTTTGTTTGCCTCCCCTACGGGGGCGCAAATTGCTAATCCAAACACTAAATTTACTTTGCAGAACTTGATATTGTTACTGAAGTTGACATCAACGCAGTTTTATACAAAAGTGTGGAGAAACTGAGCGATTTCTGCTATAGAGTCGATTGTTCCCTATCTAAGCCTAAATTTAGGCTTCGTTTCTAAGCGAGATGGAGATCCGGTTGTGAAACTCAAATAATAAATCTAAATGTATAGCAGCTATTTTACTTGTGAGATTTTGCATCCGGGATCGGGCTACGTCAGTGCGACATGTAAAAATTAACTTGGCAACTGCAAACTCTGATATCTGACCCCGATCCAGACGCGTTCTGTGGACACTGCAAAATAAAGGATCTACATGTAGCTATTATAAGGTCAGCTCCCTAGTTGGAAATCCGATTCCTTCGAAAGAGCTGGTTTGGCTTTGGACCAAAGATATTCGCTACCTTGGGACAGACCATCCTGATCAGCTACTTGCTCAATCTTACTCTGCTGTCATCCTGGGTGCGTATTTCCTGAGTAGTAAAATCTTTGCCTGCCGGTGGCTTTCTGTCAACGGAACTGGCGAAATTCTTTGGCGATTCGCTTAGTCGAGATGAATGTCTTCACTTCTTGAAACGAGAGATAAGGACATAGAATTCAGCATTGCACTGTCGACTGAGTCACACGACAAATTTTAACAAACTCAAGCCTAGGGTAATCAAAAAGGACAAAGCGTTGGCGTTAGCGAAGGGCAAGTGCATTCTTGAAACTTCTGACGCTAAAACATTGTTAATTTTAACTCTCTGATTCCCGCAGAATTAAAACAGCCATCGCGATGTCAGTACACCTTGACGAACTTGGTCCAGCCCAGGTCGGTCTTGATGGCGTCGCCGACGCTCGAGTCAGCGAAGTCCAGCATGCGGCAGGCGCCGCTGGCCCGGTTAAACAGGACGGCCCGGCACTCCCAGCGCTGCACGCAGAGCCACAGGCAGTGAAACTTCGAGCTCACCGAGGCGTCAGTGTAGGGGGCCGTAGCCCAGCGGTAGCGCAGCTACTCTGGTGTGCCAGCGACCCAGGCTCGATTCCAAGTGCAGTCACATTAATTTGGGGCTGAATTGGAATCTCGGCTTGGCTCTGCTCGTGCAATTAACGGCCTTGAGAGCCAACCCCCAAGGCGCAGTAAAGTGTACATGCCTAACGATAATATAAAGTTAGGGCCGCTGTACACTCCTGTGTGAGTGTGTGCCTGCGTACGTATCCGCGCGCTTGTGTGCCTGCTCAGGGGAGTCGGCGGAATGGGCAGTAATGCCTCTCGCCGGATGTGTGCCTATGTCACTTAAAGTGCGCCAGGGTGCACACAACCCCCCTGCCTCTAATAAAATAATAAAAGAGGCGTCAGTGTAGCAGTAGACAGGACTGATGTTGCCCAGCCTCAGGAACTCCGCTCGCTCCAGGTACATGTACTTGCTGTTCGGCGTCGCGATCGGCTGGCAGACGAACTGTGTACGCCCAGACCCTGGTTGGTCCCGCAAACCAGCAATGCTGACCGCTAAAAAATCATCATCTGCTGAATAGCGGTTCGGCAAGCCAGACTTCCAGTCGCTGTCATCCAAAGTCGGAAACAGCGAGCCGTTGGCGAATCTCCAGCCGCTGCGGGACGTGCCCGCCTCAACCAAAGGTCCGTCACTCCGATAAAGTAGTGATCAAGCCAGTGATTGATAGCTCGGATGGCAGTCAGGTCCATCAGCAGCTCTCCGCCGATGCTCAGGCACAGTCTGGCTGCGTCGCACCAGCTGGATCGGCTGCTGCTGATGTAGATGCAGCTGCAGTTTCCTGAATCTCCAGTTTCACTTTGACACAGAGCTGCGCCCTATTGATGTCAATCAATTTACTGACAGAAATCAGGCCCTCCAGAAAGGGCATCTTGTCCCAGAAATAATGGAAAAGTCAGGTGCTCCTATCTGTTTCTCTAGGGGTATCGAAATCAACGTCAATCAGAACCTAAGGAAGCGTCTGAGAGTATCGGAATCGGTCCAGAAAGGATCCTATCCAATGCCTTAGGAATAAGGAGACCTGTAATTGAGGAATTGACGAAAATCGGTTTATCAATGATAGGCCCATAACAACTCTGCTCTTGATAATCAACTAACAAATTAAGACTCACAAAAGGCTTATCGAATGGCATGATTTTGTATGCTGAGAGATGCAGTCCCGGTAGCATTCTTCCTCTCTTTCAGTCTTTCTTGGGACTGCTCCGAGTCTGAGGTTTTCGGGCTCTTCGAGCGTTTGTATTAAGGAAACTTTTGCAAAAACACAAGTTTATTTCAGTTTAGTTTGATGGGGTAAAAACACCAATTCTCAGGAATTTGAGCCTTTGAAAGTTAAATAGCATTTTAGTTAGCGCACAATGGGGTGCGAAGACACTGTTTACCCAACGAGCATTTGGTGTCGTGATTCGTTTTTACGCTCTAAGGGGTTATCTTGGTTCATCTCTTGCGTCATACATAGCAACGTGTTTCATACTTTTAATTTTCCTGCATATGTTTAGGTTTATTCTACTTATAGTAGCATTTTATGAATGATCAACACTCTATACACAATCAGTTAAACAAAAATTCGAACGATTTCTTAGTAATTCGATGGAGAATTTAGAAAATTTTTGCAGTTCCCGAAAACGCCGAATATCCCTGAACACCCCCAGCCTACAGGACACCGCACTGGTCTGTAGTTCGATAGCAAATCTACATTCTGACAGATCATAAATGGCTTTTAGCGTATAAAATTTTAGTCGTGAAAGTTTTGTAGCTCATCGCTATATTGTCTCACGAATGAATCAACCTGTCTGCCTTCTCCATAAGTCAGTAAACAGTGAGTTCTAGTTTCTTAGCTAGCTAACCTGGCGAAAAGTTACAGAAAGCTTTTACCATGGCTTTGAAAACTTCATCAGTCTAGTCAGTGTCTCCTTTGTACTGCCTATCCATCTCCCACGGCTAGCAGTTCAATGGAAGAAATGTGGTGGAATTGAGAACCTTACCAAAAGCAAGTATTTACAGTAAAACAGCTAATGGACGACAATGCAACATTGTCAATAATCGAGGGAAAGCCAAGCCAATATGGTTGTCTACCACTAGTCTTGCTTAGACATTGATGGATCGCAATGGCTGGAATTGTCTACCTGAGTGATATCGAAACCCATCATGTCGAAAATCATTCCCAGTTGGCGCACATGTTACATTAACCCATTTGAATAGATTGATTTTTTGACGCACAAGGGAAAATAAATTAGGAAGTATCACAGCAGATAAGTGGAGAGGATGTCACTCACCTACAATCGCCATGATGACGACTATGCTAAGTCAAACTGGAACCAGCAAAAACAATGCAACCAAAATAGCTGTTTCTGACGATGACGCTCGCAAACCTGACTCTAACAGCATGCCAAATATTGAGCTAAATGGTTTGGGAAAATGGTTTCTCATTGGAACAAAATCACCAGTAAATTTATTAGCAAGAGTAGCCAAAGAAGTAGAGCCTCTGTGTCCTGCATTCGTGCCATGCAATTTAACACTACGTACGCCACTACGTACGATAGTGAATACATTCCTGATGATGAGATACACGTCTGAGGAATAGGCATAACTGCTGCCTATTGGATGACATTTCGCTACACTGATGATAAAAATGAGAATGTATAAGCATTGATTAATCCATTGCAAAATGTGTTTGCAAATCATTTTGATGAATAAAAGCTTTCTAAAAACTAATAAATTTAGCCCACTTTCACTTGTGACCGGGTACAGGGATTATTTTCCCATTTTCGAGATCGTATATTTCAGTTCTATCGAACAATAAAAAAGATACATTGAATCGCAAGCTGCAAAGTACATAAGGAATACGCAAACTCCTTCTCAGCTTAATTACGAGCGTAAATTGTTTCAAAAGATTTTTTTCTTAATCATCTGTCAGTACTTCTTGACGAACTTGGCCCAGCTCGGGTCGGTCTCGATGGCATCGCCGACGCTCGAGTCAGCGAAGTCCAGCATGCGGCAGGCGCCGCTGGCCCGGTTGAACAGGACGGCCCGGCACTCCCAGCGCTGCACGCAGAGCCACAGGCAGCGAAGCTCCGAGCTCACCGAGGCGTCAGTGTAGCAGTAGACAGGACTGATGTTGCCCAGCCTCAGGAACTCCGCTCGTCGAAGGTATTCGCTGTTCGGCGTCGCGATGGCCTGGCAGACGAATGTTTTGTCCCATTTCGGGGGTCTGTCTATCAAGCCCGCTTTGCTGACCGCTACAAAGTCATCGTCTTCCGAAAGGCGGTTCGGCAAGCCAGACTTCCAGTCGCTGTCATCCAAAGCCGGAAACAACGAGCCGTTGGCGAATCTCCAGCCGCTGCGAGACGTGCCCGCCTCAACCAGGAGGTCCGTCACTCCGATGTAGTAATAATCAATCCAGTGATTGACGGCTCGGATGGCAGTCAGGTCCATCAGCAGCTCTCCGCCGATGCCCAGGCACAGTCTGGCTGCGTCGCACCAGCTGGAAACGCTGGGGTTGTTGCCGATGAAGACGCAGCTGCCCAGCCTGTCGATGAACGGAGCGACGCAGGCGGCAGAGGCGATGGCTGCCAGTCCCGCAAACAGCGTCAGCTTGAGCAGCTGCTTCGGTAGCATCAGCGAGTCTCAAGTCGGTCAGCTTGGAGCAGCTTAATTTGTGAGCAATTTGAAATATTCTTGGTTGCAAACTAGTGGTATTTCTGCAAAATGTGAGGTTAAATCCACAGTCAGTCTGCACGCTTGGATTTATAGAGAGCTGCAGCCAATCACTCGTAGCCAACCAATCGTCCAGTGCAGCAGCGCCGACTTCGGAGACTGGCTTTGAAAGGCGCCCAATAGGTTTCCCAGCATTCTCGTATCTACATGTAGCTGTGAAGCAAGTAAAGAAATTGAATTCTGTATTTTATTGAGTTAGAAATTTTGTAGGACGCAAGTCCTAAAAGTGCGAACTAGAAAAATATGCTCAACAACAATCGAAACTGCTACCCTTCAAGCAAATCGGCATATTTCGCACTTCTATCTGCGAGTGACGCAACTTACAGCACGCTGAAGTCAATACGAACACACCCTCCATTGGCACTCTACGAACACACTTTCCATTGGCACTCTACGAACACACCCTCCATTGGCACTCTACGAACACACTTTCCATTGGCACTCTACGAACACACCCTCCATTGGCACTCTACGAGCACACCCTCCATTGGCACTCTACGAACACACCCTCCATTGGCACTCTACGAACACACTTTTCATTGGCACTCTACGAACACACTTTCCATTGGCACTCTACGAACACACTTTCCATTGGCACTCTACGAACACACCCTCCATTGGCACTCTACGAGCACACCCTCCATTGGCACTCTACGAACACACCCTCCATTGGCACTCTACGAGCGCACCCTCCATCAGCACTCCATGAACTGTTGTGTTTTTCGCTTCTTTGATGAACCAAATTGAATTCGTGAAGACAAACTACTGCGAGTTGGAAAACTCAATATGAGAGCTCTTGGCTCTCTAGTGCGCTTGTATATTTTCACCTAACGATCGCTGGTTTAAAGCCCCATTGCCTGTATAGTGCGACTCCTCAGCATGTCTATGCGAAATATCTTGCAACAATACAATGCATATTAGCTATCAGTGCCACAACACCTCCTTCCCTCCTTGAATCGGATGAGTGTGCTGACTGTCAAAAAAATCACTGCTTCTATGTACTCATAGTGCTGATGCCTTGTTGGGGGGAGCCGATTGAGCCATAGACGAATCAGCACATCCGTTTTCCTGCTGCCGATACTCGGAAGTTGCAGTTGCAGTTGCCATAGAACCTTTTCGTGCACTTCCGGGTTGTCTTGTGAACCTGCTGCCAATGTTTCACCAGACTGACCGGATCCGCTCGATTCCACATCCGCTCCTGTGGATTCAGTTGCACCTTGGTTGCACGAACGAAATCGCTGGACACAGACACAGCTCTCTCTCTGAGGCAGGCTCCTTGGCAGCACGACCCTGCAGAGTCCTCGCAGAAATCGATTTCCCTGAGTTGTCAATTCATTCAAAATCGCTTTATGGCTGCGGTTTCGGCTGTCACGAAATTGACCAATTCGGATTTGCGTTCTTTAATAATTTGATTTCTTCGCTGGACCTCGAACGTAAAAATATATCTGCTTGCGTTAAGAGCGTCCTTTCTGAAAACTGAACAACGCCAATCTCGCACGTCTCTGTTGACGTAGCCGTGTCCATCAGCCTTGAAAAAGCATCCAACTTCATAGCAGCTGATTTCCTAGAGGCGATTGTGTAGTTGTATCCCGACAAGATGATCGCCCATCTCTGGGGTCTGGCTGGTATACGCTCTGGAAGTTGCTTTGACTGCCCGAAAATGAACCAAAGCCGAAACGACTTAAGGACTATTTAATTCCTTGATAATAAACTATCTAGCTAACGATTTGCACAACTTGTTTCTGGTTTCATCTAAGGCTTAAGGTCTGGGGGCCGTTTCGTATCCCGAGTTAAATCAAAAGCAGAATTTCAACTATTGGTACGACAAATTAAGGCATAACATAATCAAGTGCAAATTTGACTGATTCGAACACGTAATGCTTGTAATGTCTGCACAGTGTTCAGTGAGGTGTCTGCACTGGGGTTCAGTGAGGTGTCTGCACAGTGTTCAGTGAGGTGTCTGCATTGGGGTTCAGTGAGGTGTCTGCACTGGGGTTCAGTGAGGTGCCTGCACTGGGGTTCAGTGAGGTGTCTGCACTGGGGTTCAGTGAGGTGTCTGCACTGGGGTTCAGTGAGGTGTCTGCACTGGGGTTCAGTGAGGTGTCTGCACAGTGTTCAGTGAGGTGTCTGCATTGGGGTTCAGTGAGGTGTCTGCACTGGGGTTCAGTGAGGTGCCTGCACTGGGGTTCAGTGAGGTGTCTGCACTGGGGTTCAGTGAGGTGCCTGCACTGGGGTTCAGTGAGGTGTCTGCACAGTGTTCAGTGAGGTGCCTGCACAGTGCTCAGTGAGGTGCCTGCACTGGGGTTCAGTGAGGTGTCTGCACTGGGGTTCAGTGAGGTGCCTGCACTGGGGTTCAGTGAGGTGTCTGCACAGTGTTCAGTGAGGTGCCTGCACAGTGCTCAGTGAGGTGCCTGCACTGGGGTTCAGTGAGGTGTCTGCACTGGGGTTCAGTGAGGTGTCTGCACTGGGGTTCAGTGAGGTGTCTGCACTGGGGTTCAGTGAGGTGTCTGCACTGGGGTTCAGTGAGGTGCCTGCACTGGGGTTTCAGTGAGATGCCTGCACTGGGGTTCAGTGAGGTGTCTGCACTGGGGTTCAGTGGGGTGTCTGCACTGGGGTTCAGTGAGGTGCCTGCACTGGGGTTCAGTGAGGTGTCTGCACAGTGTTCAGTGAGGTGCCTGCACAGTGCTCAGTGAGGTGCCTGCACTGGGGTTCAGTGAGGTGTCTGCACTGGGGTTCAGTGAGGTGTCTGCACTGGGGTTCAGTGAGGTGTCTGCACTGGGGTTCAGTGAGGTGTCTGCACTGGGGTTCAGTGAGGTGCCTGCACTGGGGTTTCAGTGAGATGCCTGCACTGGGGTTCAGTGAGGTGTCTGCACTGGGGTTCAGTGAGGTGTCTGCACTGGGGTTCAGTGAGGTGCCTGCACTGGGGTTCAGTGAGGTGTCTGCACAGTGTTCAGTGAGGTGCCTGCACAGTGCTCAGTGAGGTGCCTGCACTGGGGTTCAGTGAGGTGTCTGCACTGGGGTTCAGTGAGGTGTCTGCACTGGGGTTCAGTGAGGTGCCTGCACTGGGGTTTCAGTGAGATGCCTGCACTGGGGTTCAGTGAGGTGTCTGCACTGGGGTTCAGTGAGGTGTCTGCACTGGGGTTCAGTGAGGTGCCTGCACTGGGGTTCAGTGAGGTGTCTGCACAGTGTTCAGTGAGGTGCCTGCACAGTGCTCAGTGAGGTGCCTGCACTGGGGTTCAGTGAGGTGTCTGCACTGGGGTTCAGTGAGGTGTCTGCACTGGGGTTCAGTGAGGTGTCTGCACTGGGGTTCAGTGAGGTGTCTGCACTGGGGTTCAGTGAGGTGCCTGCACTGGGGTTTCAGTGAGATGCCTGCACTGGGGTTCAGTGAGGTGTCTGCACTGGGGTTCAGTGAGGTGTCTGCACTGGGGTTCAGTGAGGTGCCTGCACTGGGGTTCAGTGAGGTGTCTGCACAGTGTTCAGTGAGGTGCCTGCACAGTGCTCAGTGAGGTGCCTGCACTGGGGTTCAGTGAGGTGTCTGCACTGGGGTTCAGTGAGGTGTCTGCACTGGGGTTCAGTGAGGTGCCTGCACTGGGGTTCAGTGAGGTGTCTGCACTGGGTTCAGTGAGGTGTCTGCACTGGGTTCAGTGAGGTGTCTGCACTGGGGTTCAGTGGTGCCTGCACTGGGGTTCAGTGAGGTATCTGCATTGGGGTTCAGTGAGGTGTCTGCATTGGGTTTCAGTGAGATGCCTGCACTGGGGTTCAGTGAGGTGTCTGCACTGGGGTTCAGTGAGGTGTCTGCACTGGGGTTCAGTGAGGTGCCTGCACTGGGGTTTCAGTGAGATGCCTGCACTGAGGTTCAGTGAGGTGTCTGCACTGGGTTTCAGTGAGGTGCCTGCACTGGGGTTCAGTGAGGTGCCTGCACTGGGGTTCAGTTGTGTCTGCACTGGGGTTCAGTGAGGTGTCTGCACTGGGATTCAGTGAGGTGTCTGCACTGGGGTTCAGTGAGGTATCTGCATTGGGGTTCAGTGAGGTATCTGCATTGGGGTTCAGTGAGGTGCCTGCACTGGGGTTCAGTGAGGTGTCTGCACAGTGTTCAGTGAGGTGCCTGCACAGTGCTCAGTGAGGTGCCTGCACTGGGGTTCAGTGAGGTGTCTGCACTGGGGTTCAGTGAGGTGTCTGCACTGGGGTTCAGTGAGGTGTCTGCACTGGGGTTCAGTGAGGTGTCTGCACTGGGGTTCAGTGAGGTGCCTGCACTGGGGTTTCAGTGAGATGCCTGCACTGGGGTTCAGTGAGGTGTCTGCACTGGGGTTCAGTGAGGTGTCTGCACTGGGGTTCAGTGAGGTGCCTGCACTGGGGTTCAGTGAGGTGTCTGCACAGTGTTCAGTGAGGTGCCTGCACAGTGCTCAGTGAGGTGCCTGCACTGGGGTTCAGTGAGGTGTCTGCACTGGGGTTCAGTGAGGTGTCTGCACTGGGGTTCAGTGAGGTGCCTGCACTGGGGTTTCAGTGAGATGCCTGCACTGGGGTTCAGTGAGGTGTCTGCACTGGGGTTCAGTGAGGTGTCTGCACTGGGGTTCAGTGAGGTGCCTGCACTGGGGTTTCAGTGAGATGCCTGCACTGAGGTTCAGTGAGGTGTCTGCACTGGGTTTCAGTGAGGTGCCTGCACTGGGGTTCAGTGAGGTGCCTGCACTGGGGTTCAGTTGTGTCTGCACTGGGGTTCAGTGAGGTGTCTGCACTGGGATTCAGTGAGGTGTCTGCACTGGGGTTCAGTGAGGTATCTGCATTGGGGTTCAGTGAGGTATCTGCATTGGGGTTCAGTGAGGTGCCTGCACTGGGGTTCAGTGAGGTGTCTGCATTGGGGTTCAGTGAGGTGTCTGCACTGGGGTTCAGTGAGGTGTCTGCACTGGGTTCAGTGAGGTGTCTGCACTGGGTTCAGTGAGGTGTCTGCACTGGGGTTCAGTGGTGCCTGCACTGGGGTTCAGTGAGGTATCTGCATTGGGGTTCAGTGAGGTGTCTGCATTGGGTTTCAGTGAGATGCCTGCACTGGGGTTCAGTGAGGTGTCTGCACTGGGGTTCAGTGAGGTGTCTGCACTGGGGTTCAGTGAGGTGCCTGCACTGGGGTTTCAGTGAGATGCCTGCACTGAGGTTCAGTGAGGTGTCTGCACTGGGTTTCAGTGAGGTGCCTGCACTGGGGTTCAGTGAGGTGCCTGCACTGGGGTTCAGTTGTGTCTGCACTGGGGTTCAGTGAGGTGTCTGCACTGGGATTCAGTGAGGTGTCTGCACTGGGGTTCAGTGAGGTATCTGCATTGGGGTTCAGTGAGGTATCTGCATTGGGGTTCAGTGAGGTGCCTGCACTGGGGTTCAGTGAGGTGTCTGCATTGGGGTTCAGTGAGGTGTCTGCACTGGGGTTCAGTGAGGTGTCTGCACTGGGTTCAGTGAGGTGTCTGCACTGGGTTCAGTGAGGTGTCTGCACTGGGGTTCAGTGGTGCCTGCACTGGGGTTCAGTGAGGTATCTGCATTGGGGTTCAGTGAGGTATCTGCATTGGGGTTCAGTGAGGTGCCTGCACTGGGGTTCAGTGAGGTGACTGCATTGGGGTTCAGTGGTGTCTGCATTGGGGTTCAGTGAGGTGCCTGCACTGGGGTTCAGCGAGTTGTCTGCACTGGGGTTCAGTGAGGTGTCTGCACTGGGGTTTCAGTGAGGTGCCTGCACTGGGGTTCAGTGAGGTGTCTGCACTGGGGTTCAGTGAGGTGCCTGCACTGGGTTTCAGTGAGGTGTCTGCACTGGGGTTCAGTGAGGTGCCTGCACTGAGGTTCAGTCAAGTGTCAATCAAGGACTGTATGCACTTTTTCACGCTTTGTGCCCGCCACAGCAGCTTGCGTGAATCTTTTTGAGCGTAGCGTGGCGTTGGCTCATTTTTCTGTTGATATCTTTGGGCAAAGTAGGCAGTGTTGCAGCGTTTTACTTAACAGTTTTTCGTGTTCTTCTTTGTCTAGTGAGGCGCCTTCTCTTATTTAGATTAATTAGGCCTCGCATAGGAGAGCACGAGTTGCTAAGCACTCGCTTTGCTGGGCTAAGCAACGAGAGAGGCTGAGTGGCTGGGGAGCCTCAGCTACTAAGAGTAGAAATTGTGATGCGCGACGAACTAATAGCCAACAGTTCCGGGCGGCATGGACTCCCTCAGTGCCAGAGGACTATTGAGGTCATCCGGGCCTGATCACGATGCTGCACCGAGGCACCGCCGAACTGTTGGCTGCGTGCAGAGCCTGTAGGTGTTCGAAGCCGCTGGTCTTGCAGCATACAACCGCATCTGATCATCTTATTGCCGCGTGAAAGGTCACCCGCCAGCTTTGAATCTCGCCAGCGTCAGAACCCACTGCAGAAAAATTTCCCGAGTAGCGGAATCCTCCACAGCTTATACAAATTAGAAACAACATGCAAATGTTTTAATTGCCGATTAATGTAATTAGCCAAAGTTTGCCGGGACGAGTGGCTTCGGTTCTTTAAACGAGAGATAAAGTGGTGTTGGCTGGCTGAGTGACACGAAAAACTTCAACTTTAACTTCAACTTTTCTTTGAACTTCAACTTCAACTTTCAAACTTCAACAAAGGTTATTCTTTTGTTAGAATGCTCTCTGTCTTGGCTGCAATGTGTCCAGTTATCGGGTTGCAATGTGTCCAGTTATCGGGTTGCAATGTGTCCAGTTATCGGGTTGCAATGTGTCCAGTTATCGGGTTGCAATGTGTCCAGTTATCGGGTTGCAATGTTTCCAGTTATCGGGTTGCAATGTGTCCAGTTATCGGGTTGCAATGTGTCCAGTTATCGGGTTGCAATGTGTCCAGTTATCGGGTTGCAATGTGTCCAGTTATCGGGTTGCAATGTGTCCAGTTATCGGGTTGCAATGTGTCCAGTTATCGGGTTGCAATGTCCAGTCTTCGGGTTGCAATGTGTCCAGTCATCGGGTTGCAATGTGTCCAGTCATCAAGTTGCAATGTGTCCAGTCATCAAGTTGCAATGTGTCCAGTCATCAAGTTGCAATGTGTCCAGTTATCGGGTTGCAATGTGTCCAGTCATCGAGTTGCAATGTGTCCAGTCATCGAGTTGCAATGTGTCCAGCTATCGGGTTGCAATGTGTCCAGTTATCGGGTTGCAATGTGTCCAGTCATCGGGTTGCAATGTGTCTAGTTATCGGGTTGCAATGTGTCCAGTCATCGAGTTGCAATGTGTCCAGCTATATCGAGTTGCAATGTGTCCAATCATCGGGTTGCAATGTGTCCAGTCATCGGGTTGCAATGTGTCCAGTCATCGGGTTGCAATGTGTCCAGCTATCGGGTTGCAATGTGTCCAGTCATAGGGTTGAAGTGAGCCCTATTTTCTAGCTTCCTAAGTCGAATTTCTCCAAGTTTAGTGAGTCTCTTCAGTCAGACCTTCTCCAGAGATACAGAAAATTGCATGGCCATTTCAATACTTCTATCCTACCACAGACACCAATAGTTGCGACATAATTGTAGTTACTGGCTTTACCAATAGCTACACTTCCACAGTTTTACTGGTTTTAAACATGAATTCTTTAGGTTAACTTCTGAGCACGAGTCTGTCTAAGTATTTCTTAATGCCTGACTTAGATTTCGATTTTCGTTGCTGTTGATGGGGTGGATACAAACAGGCATGGTCAGCAAAGGCAGGGTTTTTTTAGTAACTATAATCGTAGAAAACACATATTTGCTTCAATCCATTAAACTAGTATTGTTGCTACGGGGTCGGAGGGTGGACTACTTGGTGTCAGTCATGGTGGAAGTCCCAATCGCTCTCTAACTCAACCAAGGCAAGGCAATGGCTTTGAGTCTTTTTCCCTCTCTTTCGTGCGCATCGGTCCGCAGGTCCACCCTCCCCCCCTGGTTGCTACGCTCCTCGGGGTTGGCCGTAGGTCTTCCCGGCCCGGCCATGTCAACCGCATCGCCTTTGTCTTCTGTCTAGAATGGAAGATTGGCTGCTCTGTCAGCCACCCCTTCTGTTTTGCCACGCTTCGTTGCTTTCGACTGTAGGCCTCCATTGTTTTACTTCTTTACTTCATCTTTCTTCTTGCTTTTAACTTTTAACTTTTCTTTTGCTGCATAGCCCATTTCTTATGCATTTCTAGAGAGGAGAAGAAAGGGCAGATGAAGGGATAGATGAGAGACGGAAGAGGAGAGGGGAGAGGTGGGGATTGACGAGAGAGGCGAGATGAGAGATGAGAGGGGAGATAAGGGGAGAGGAGAGAAGGGAGATGAGACCCGGAGGAGGGGAGAGAGGATTGCTATTGTGAAGTTTCAAAGGACCCGAGGCCCGCGGATAGAGAGGCTTCGCGGGCGGCATGTGACCCGAGGGCCGGAGTTTTCCGACCACTGATCTACCTGAAACTGACAGCTAAAAGACTCAAGATGTCAGGTCGGTTCCCTAGTTCGAAATCCGATTCCTTCGAAAGAGCTGGTTTGGGTTAGGACCTTAGCTGCTCGTCACACATCTTCGCTACCTTGGGGGCTGGCCATTCCCATCAGCTACTTACTCAATCTCGCTCTGCTGTTCATTCTGGATGCGTCTTATTCTGAGTAGCGCAATATTCTAAAGAAAAACACGTGGAGACTTTTTTGCTTGCCGATGGCTTTCTGCCAATGTAATTAGAGAAACTCTTCAGTGATACGCTTAGACGAGACAAGTGGCTTCAGTTCTTTAAACGAGAAATAAGGCGGTAGAGCTCGGTATTGCAGTGCTGGCTATGGTGACACGACAAACTTCAACTTTAACTTCTAGAGTAAGTAAAAAGAACAAAGAGCAAAGTGAGCAAAGTGCATGTGCAGTCTTAAAACTTCTAAAATTCTTAATTTTTACTGTCTGATTTTTTCGTAGGATTCAAGAAGCCATTTACGTCGCATCAGTACACCTTGACGAACTTGGTCCAGTTTGGGTCGGTCTCGATGGCGTCGCCGACGCTCGAGTCAGCGAAGTCCAGCATGCGGCAGGCGCCGCTGGCCCGGTTGAACAGGACGGCCCGGCACTCCCAGCGCTGCACGCAGAGCCACAGGCAGTAAAGCTCCGAGCTCACCGAGGCGTCAGTGTAGCAGTAGACAGGACTGATGTTGCCCAGCCTCAGGAACTCAACTGGCTCCAGGTATTCGCTGTTCGGCGTCGCGATTGGCTGGCAGACGAATGTTTTGTCATGTTTCCCGGGTCTGTCTCGTAAACCAGCAATGCTGACCGCTACAAAGTCATCGTCATTTGAACCCCTGTTCGGCAAGCCAGACATCCAGTCGCTGTCATCCAAAGTCGGAAACAGCGAGCCGTTGGCGAATCTCCAGCCGCTGCGGGACGTGCCCGCCTCAACCAGGAGGTCCGTCACTCCGATGTAGTAAAAGTCAATCCAGTGATTGACGGCTCGGATGGCAGTCAGGTTCATCAGCAGCTCTCCGCCGATGCCCAGGCACAGTCTGGCTGCGTCGCACCAGCTGGAAACGCTGGGGTTGTTGCCGATGAAGACGCAGCTGCCCAGCCTGTCGATGAAGGGAGCGACGCAGGCGGCAGAGGCGATGGCTGCCAGCCCCGCAAACAGCGTCAGCTTGAGCAGCTGCTTCGGTGGCATCAGTGAGTCGAATTTGTGCGGCTTGGCTGTCAACTGGTTGTTTTTCTGAGAAATTAGAGTCCCCATCTAGTGAGTCTGTGCGCTTGCATTCATAGAGAGCTACAGCCAATGACTTTTAGCCAACCAATCGAGCCCGTTGCAGCAGTGCCGACTTGGAGACTGGCTTTCAATGATGCTAAAAAACTTTTGCAGCATCCTCGACTCGACACATAGCTTTTGAACAAGAAAATAAAATAATTTTTTTGATTTAATTGAGCCCGGAATTTCGTTGAAGACTGATAAAATACGAAGTGAAGCAAGTCCAGAAAAGTGTGAACGACTAAAAACAAAACTTGCAAAGTGGGGCAGCGGTCCAGGTTCGATTCCAAGTGCACCAATGCAGTCACATTAATTTGGGGCTAAATTGGAATCTCTGCTTGGGTCTGCTCGTGCAATTAACGGCCTGGAGGACCAACTCCCAAGGCACAGTGAAGTGTACAAACCTAACGATAAATAAAGTTAGGGCCGATGTACACTCCTGTGAGTGTGTGCCTGTGCGTATGACTGCGTACGTATCCGCGCGCCTGTGTGCTGCTCAGGGGAGTCGGCGGAATGGGCAGCAATGCCTCTCGCCGGTTGTGTGACAATGTCGCTTAAAGTGCGCCAGGGTGCACACAGGTCCCCTGACTCCAATAAAAGATTACGCAAGGGACGAGAACATGACATTATGTTTTCCAACTCTCAGTCGGACGCACTGCAGGGTCCGGTGTTGCGGTTTTCAGTTGTTGCTGAGAAAGATGAACAATAATGTTGATTACGTCACACACTTTGCAATGACTCTGGACTCATCCCGCTGGATTAGTTAGTCTAAACTCATTCGAAAGGACATGATGGGCAAATACCCAGCAACATCGCAAAGTCGCCATCACAGAAGATTGCGTCTGTGGTCGCCACTATTGAGAGTGCAGGTCTATAAAGTCTCTCAATCTTGCGAGTGACGCAACTTAGCTACGCCGCGGCAGACTTCTTTTTCGAGGATATTGGCATCAAATTGGGCGCCATGCTAGCGCATTCATGAATGAAAAAATAGTTTTCATTAAGGCACTCTATAGTTTGCATTGCGTTGCAAGTTCAGCAGCTGGGATCAGGTGCACAGAAGTGCAGCGTCAATTTCGCAATAAACATTGCCTCCTCAATTGTTTCAGCTTCATTGCAAGCAGCTGCACACAAATTAATTTGTCACTTGCGCTTTCTGTGAATTGGTAAGTAAAAGTACACTCAGCAACAGCCGACCCCCTCAGATTGACGCTGTCACGCACAAAAGTTAAGCCATGTGTGCAGCAACTGCTAGCATGCAAAAGTGCCGTCAAGAATGTGTTTTTTTCGAAGCTCTCATTCAACAGAGTTCTTCGATTGGACTTGAGTTCTCTCTCAGTATTCGAGAAACGAGAGAGATGCAAAGAAACTGAGGAGTTTTCTCTACGGAGTCGATCGTCACTCGTCGACCAGCTGCGTCGCAGATAAGAAAGCACTCGACAAGAAGTCTCTTCACTTTCTTGTCTCTTGCCACAATGCCTATAGCTTAAGTTGTTCAGAATATGGAAACTTTCTAAAAAATTAGCTGGCAAACAGCAGTGAGTTGATGCCAATCAATCCAGTCCGTGCAGTCAGTTTGTTTTTGTCTCGCTCAGTCAACTGAGAGTCTTTTCGACACTCAACATTGAAACCAACTCCTACTAGTATGACAAGAGGCAAGCCTCTCTGCTTGCTTTGTAAAAGCAATCGAAGTAGCTTTCCCAGAGTCCAGACACTGATCAATTCAGCTTTTGGGACAGAGTGGTTCAAACTTTCCATTTTCGACAAGACTGTTGGTCCGTGTGCAGTGTTGTTTGACACTTTTACCCTTTGCCTCACTCACGCCTAAACTACCTTTCCTGGATGTCAATCATTTAGGGGTTGTCGCCATGGATCTCGAGGGGGGGGGGTACTTGCTATTTGAGAGAGAGCGGTACTAGCTACATGTATCTACATGTATGGGATTCTTTCTATCCAGGGATGCTTGCTATCTGCAGGATGCTTGCTATCTGGGGGATGCTTGCTATCTGGGGGATGCTTGCTATCTGCAGAATGCTTGCTATCTGGGGGATGCTCGCTATCTGCAGGATGCTTGCTATCTGGGGGGGGATGCTTGCTATCTAGGGGATGATTGCTATGTGGGGGGATGCTTGCTATTTGGGGGGTGCTTGCTATCTGTGGATGATTGCTATGTGGGGGGATGCTTGCTATCTGGGGGAGGGGATGCTTGCTATCTGGGTGGATGCTTGCTATCAGGGGAAGCTTGCTATCTGCGGTTGCTTACTATTGGAGGGGGTGCTTGCTATCTGGGAGATGCTTGCTATCTGCGGGCTGCTTGCTACCTGGGGAGATGCTTGCTTTCCTGGGGATGTTTTCTATTTAAGGGAAAGTCTGTTATCTTTGTAAAAACTTTTTTGTCGTCTTTGTAAATTTTAGAAAAAAAGATATTCATAGGAAGCATCTTTGTCCATGAAAATTTTACTCGAATAAGGTGATTTATAAAACTGAAGAAGGAATTGGTTCTTAAGAAAATTGTCTTTTTAATGGATTTGCATGAATAATTTTCGCTCCCTGCTTCGGGCGCCCCGAATGGGGCACTGGATTGCTAGTCTACAAAACTAAATTACTACATGTAAAATACTTTGAGAATTGGTTACTAGCCCTCATTTTGGCGCCGCTGGCATTTATTGTGGCGCAGAAAGCACTATATTTTGGCGCCCCGAAGCAAAATTATTGATTTCCATAACGGATCACAGGGTGGAGCGAGGGGACAAAGCACTGGCATGTCCGACCATAGCTTTTACAGGTTGCCTGCGTCACGACTCGCAACTGCATTAAGTACATATATAATATGCATTTGTAGTGACCAATTGCGACCACCAACCTACTTGGGTTCAGAAACCGTTCAATAAGGAAGGTTTACGAGCTTTCGGCGAACAACTGAGACAGTCCTTGCATGGTCACATGATCATCTGGATCTGATGGTGTGAGACGAACCTTGAAAGCATCCCAAGAGACCAAATGCGCATTGAGAAAAGCCATCAGGAGCTACCTGAAATGTTAGAAATTTGCTAAGTTAAAAGGCCAACGAAGGCATCTTAGATTCACTGCAAAACCTAATTTAAAAAATTACATTCTATGCGCAGTTTACTACTTACGAGTAAAGATAGTCGTGTGCACGTGTAAATTTTTACTTTACCTAAAGTTGACAGCTAAAATATGTTACTTTACTACTGGGCTCGTTCTTGGCCCCACCACATGCAATTACTGTGCGCGAGTCATCACAATGGCGTCGCACCTCTCGGATGCAGACCGCGCCTCAACCTGGCTAAAAGTCTTCAAAGCTCTTGCTCGCTCGAAGAAGTGGAAAGATTCAGAATCCTCTAAAACGATTGCTGATAACTTTCCGACCTTGTGTGGACTGGACACACTTGAGAAGCTAACTCATATTGTTGCATCACGGAGCTGTATATCACTCACCGGCTGATATAGCTGCTGTTACTGGCCATAAGGACAGCCGCTCCGTCGTGCGGTATCCGAAGAATTCTAAGCGGGCTTGTTGCAAGACGGTAGAGATGTCCAAGAGCTTGGTACAATCTATGGGTGAGCGCAGCGAGATTCCAGGTGAGTCAGAGAGAAGCGCTACGAGCGTAAAGAGGGGCGGTTCGTCATAGAGTCTGAGCAAGTCAATCTGGAGGAAGGATCAGAAGAAAAGCGAGTGAAGAACGGTGGACAATTCTATTTTTCAAGCTGCTCGGTGCACTTTCATTAATTACTTTTGTTGCCCTAGAAAGACTATTACGGCTATTGAATTAATTAATATCGAAGACCTTTATTCGTGTGTGTTGACCGATTATTTTTTACTGATCGTTGATTGTTATAATGATGTTAACATAATCAATAACTGACATAACCTATAAAATAAAAGGTCAGTAATTTGCTATTTCTTTTTTCTAATACTGTTGCTATTATTGTTTGTAATCGTACGTAAAAACTTTTCCGTGCAATATACCAATATTGACGGGCTGCAGAGGGCAGAAACCAGCTATAACGCCGAAGCGCGTAGCGCCGTGTTAGCTCGTTTCTGACTGATGCGGCCCATCCATATTAGTGTTATAGTTATCGGGCGTGAAACCGCGTATCACGAACCGTTGAGACTGTCTATGGTAAAATCCCATTTACTCCAATGCATTCGGTTGGTTTCACGGCCCGCTGAAAATGTCTATGGCAAAGTTAAAAGAAAGCAGGGTCAAGGGAGCCCCCACATTTGCACACCAGCACTCTAGACAAAGAAAGAAAGAACGAAATCTAAAAACTTGTCTATGGCCAAAACTCCTTATCTAACGAATTGAAAAAAGTAACTGATACTAAGCATTATTTAGCGGTATTAAGCTTTACTTTGAAAATCTACAAGTTTTAGAAGCTTTAACTAGATACTTAAATGCATACGAGGTTTTTTACTTATGGAAGTCGGCCATAGATTGTTGCAGCGGGTGGGATGCCGTGCGTTTCTCCCCGTTTCAACACGCCTAGACTAACTATAAAAATGCCATTCTTATTTGATCCAGCGTGCAAGAATGCTTTGGAAGTCGCCATATGCGTGCAGAAATGCAAGTGTCTATGGTAAAAGCACCTTGAATTTACATGTGCACTCCATGCAGGAATGTCAATCGTGCAAGAATGTAATGCGCAATGTTTCTATATTTAGCATATCAGCCATAGACTACAAGCATAATCTTCTTTCCATCGTACAAGAATGTTCAGACTAGCTCGCGCATATTTTGTCTATGGTTCAAGTCTAACTCCACACCCCAGCTCCACCCTTGTCTACTTTAGCACACATGTTGGATCAAATAAGAATGGGAATCAAGCACTTTGACTTGTGCGTCTATGGCAAAAATCCTCGTGCGCTACGCGCACTCGTGTTTCAGCCATTGACGCACTCGTCAGCGTGCTAGATTCCTCCATTGCTGCACGGCATTGATGCACGGGCCATAGACAAACAATGGGATCCTTGACGTTCACTCATGCGTGAAGGACATCGTGCAACTCGTGACTTTGCAGGATACTTCATAGTCTTACATCCTGGATGCATATTATTCTGAGTAGCGGAATATTCCAAAGAAAATGACATGGTGAATATTTTGCTTGCCGATGGTTTTCTGCCAATATAATTAGAGAAACTCTTAGGTGAAACTCTTTGCTTAGACGAGGCGAGTAGCTTCAATTTTTTAAATGATAAATAAGGCGGTAGAATTCAGTATTCCAGTGTTGGCTATTGTGACTCGATAAACGTCAAGAGTAATTAAAAAAGAAACAAGCGGAAACTAAGTAAAACAAAGAGTTGCGTAAGCAAAGTGCATGTGCAGTCTTAAAATAAAGTACTGTCTGACGCTTCTAAAATTCTTAATTTTTACAGTCTGATTTCCTCGTAGGATTCAAGAAGCCATTTATGTCGCTTCAATACACCTTGACGAACTTGGCCCAGCTCGGGTCGGTCTCGATGGCGTCGCCGACGCTCGAGTCAGCGAAGTCCAGCATGCGGCAGGCGCCGCTGGCCCGGTTGAACAGGACGGCCCGGCACTCCCAGCGCTGCACGCAGAGCCACAGGCAGTGAAGCTCCGAGCACACCTAGGCGTCAGTGTAGCAGTAGACAGGACTGATGTTGCCCAGCCTCAGGAACTCAACTGGCTCCAGGTATTCGCTGTTCGGCGTCGCGATCGGCTGGCAGACGAATGTTTTGTACGAATTCGGGGGTCTGTCTACCAAGCCCGCTTTGCTGACCACTACAAAGTCATCGTCTTCCGAAAGGCGGTTCGGCAAGCCAGACTTCCAGTCGCTGTCATCCAAAGTCGGAAACAGCGAGCCGTTGGCGAATCTCCAGCCGCTGCGAGACCTGCCCGCCTCAACCAGGAGGTCCGTCACTCCGATGAAGTAATAATCAAGCCAGTGATTGACGGCTCGGATGGCAGTCAGGTCCATCAGCAGCTCTCCGCCGATGCCCAGGCACAGTCTGGCTGCGTCGCACCAGCTGGAAACGCTGGTGTTGTCGCCGATGAAGACGCAGCTGCCCAGCCTGTCGATGAAGGGAGCGACGCAGGCGGCAGAGGCGATGGCTGCCAGTCCCGCAAACAGCGTCAGCTTGAGCAGCTGCTTCGGTAGCATCAGCGAGTCTCAAGTCGGTCAGCTTGGAGCAGCTTAATTTGTGAGCAATTTGAGATTTGCTTGGTTGCCAACTAGTGGTTTAATTTCTCGTCCGTACGCTTGCATTTATAGACAGCTGCAGCCAATGGCTTGTAGCCAACCAACCATCCAGTGCAGCAGCGTCGACTTCAGGGGTTGAATTGTGAAACAAAAAGACGTAAAGAAACTGAAGAATTTTCCCTCAGGCGTCGATCATCAGCTAAACAACTGGTTTGCTTATATAGATAAAACAGCATTTGACAATAAAATATCTGGTAACTTTCTCAGTCGGTTTTAATTGATTGGCACTTAATAACATAATGAAACAATTGAAGGAATAATTTTTTTTCGCAAATAGAGAGAGTTAAAGTCAATCAATCGATCTCGAACAGCCTTTGTCTTCTTGCTTTTGTCCCGATCAAGTCTACCGAGAGTCGTGTCAACATTGCCGAGTTGAAACCAGCTCCACTTAGTCTTACAAGACAGAAGCTTTTCTGCTTGCTTTGCTGAAGCAACCAAAGTGGTTTACCAGACTCTATTCAGCCTTTTGTGTCAGACTGGTTCAAACTTGACATTTTCGACAAGACTTATCAGTCTGTTAGCAGTTTTGTGACCTAGCTTTAGCTAGGGCGTCGTCATGGATTTTATTGTGGGGGGGTAAAGCCAAGAGTTGTTCTACATCACTAGAAATTCAGCTGTTTGAGACGCAGCTGAGGCCTGCAGCTGACAGATAGCCGCCTTGCCCACATGATGCGGCACCCTGACTTTTCCTCGTACGTAAAGCGATTTTCAACTGCTGCGGAAGCTGACTGACGCTTTTGATGAAGCACTGGAGGGAGCCTTGCATGATCATCAAGGAGCTAGGGATCTTATGGTGCGTAGGGATCAAGCCTAAAAGGATCAAGAATATTTTGGACAATCTTCACTAACTTTTGTACCGATCTTGTCAGTCTACACCACTGCTCTTAGTTTGAGAGGATGAGGCGATGTGCCTTTTAATTAATAAATAATTATCTATTAAATATTAGCTGAGTTACAAGGCTAAAGAAGGCATCTTAAATTCGCTATCAAAGCCTAATTTCTATAATTAAATTCTATGCGCAGTTTACTACTTATGAGCAGAACTGGTGGAGTGCAGTGTAATCTACGAGCGTTTGGTCACAGCTAAATTACGCGGGTATATTGACCGAAGATCTCAGCTGTGCATTTGCGTCCATATGGTATGAAAGCGTTAATTCTTTAGCCCTTTACTCAAACCATTTCACACTCATACCAGTCATTCTTCTTTTTGTACACGATCTGATACTGTCGTCTCCTGAGCAGAAAGCTGGAATGAAGTTGAGTCCAATTTTATGCGATAGAGAATTACACTCATAAATACCCTGCCGCGCTGCCAATGCTTATCTGTGGCAAAGAAAAATAATTCTTTTTCTACAATGCAATGTACATTTTTCTTCGTCTATAGAGCACATTATTAAAGTTAGAGGGACTGAAGTTAGAGAAAATACCCTGAGACCGTAGTTCATTATTTCGTTCCACAGTATTAAAGTCTTTCTTGAAGTTTTTAACATACACGTTAGGCGTGAGCATTGGGAAAGATCAGGATTTTATGATTTTATGATAAGCGGTTAAAAAAGTGGTATTAACAACCAACGCTACTGATGTTGAAGTGGTGCTCCACCAAATGTTTTATACGAGCTAGTTAGACAGCTAAAGCACTGACGTTTTAGTGAATAAATTCCGAAAATTAGGAATCGATAAGCTTTAATAGTGCCGGTCAACTCTGCTGTCAAAATCTTCAGAAACTAGGACACTAGCTATCTGAACCACTGGCCTTAACCAGCATTTCAATCTTCAGCTGTAGCCAATCGGGCACATCATCAAGCACTCTTGTGATTCGCCTGCGCAACAGTCGCAGCAGCTGCAGATCATCTCCGCAGATCGATGCAGCCACCACCAGTTCCTGTTGGTCCGCATCCGTTCTCATTGCAACATCCCGGACCCACTGCTGCCCTACGGCATCAGTTTTGCCAGCCAATTCAAAGTGAATGGCCTGCAGCAGGGCATCGAAGTTCATGTAATAAAAGTTGGCATAGTTCTCCAGCGTCAGAGGAAACAGATTGTCGACATAATTGGTTAAAAATGAGAAGCTCAGTTTCTCGTAGAATAGAAAACAGTATTGCCAAGCGGAGTCTCGGCTCGTCAGGTGTTGCCAAACAAAGTCGGTCGTTGCTTCACTCGCCGAAGCCCCAGAGGGCCAGTCGATGCCTCTACTCACACCGATTGCTCTGCAGTCTCTCACAACTTGAGTAGCAGCCTCTCGATCGCCTGACCTGATGAGGGCCATAGCTCGGAGCGACTCTCTAGTCGATCTAGCGCAGTCTGGCAGCTTGTCAATCAGTTCATCAAGGTATTCTTGCGCCTCCGAGTTGTAGTATTCATCAGAGAGGCAAACCAAAGCCGCTTTGACGACATCGTAGATCTCGTGAAACTCACACTCGACAGTCTCAGATTCTTCAGATGCTTCTGAAGAGCTTTCCAATAGACTGGGAAGCACGAGGAACGGATGGAAGTGAAATCGGCCCGAGTCAGTGACGGGTTGCAGATTGTCAATGAACTGCACAAGAAGCTGAGGCAGATTCGACATGGTGTCTCTCAGAGCATCGGCTGCGGCATTCAAGGATTCGCCAACCTTCTCGGATGAGCTGATGTCAACGCCTCGCAGGTACACTGAACCATCGCTCAGAAAGAAGTGGTCCATGATTCGACCGTCAGTACTGTCCAATTGGTGGGCGCTCTCAACACAGTCAATTAGCATTTGCAGTGAGCGTCTTGTGAGAGTCACGAGGTTCGTCTGATCCCATTCTTCCGGTGGTGTCTCCTCCACCATTCGAAATGTAAGCGTCTTGGCGTGATAAGACTTAAAGCCATTGTGACGGACGGCCTTTTTTAATAGCCACTTGAGAATGACAAACAATTGGCCCTGCATAGTACTGAGACTCCGCAGTAGCCGTTTCTCCAGGAAGCTGGTGCTTACACGGAGCTGCTCCCCGCCTTTCCGGGAGGAGCTGCGTGCACCACGTGACAAGGTGACGAATCCGAAGTTAGGTCCTGCTGGAGCAACTTCAGCACGGGCTCAGCGATGTTAGACTTGAAGACTCGGTCTTTGTGCAGCGGCGCGATAGGCGGATAGCAACACAGAAGGCGGGCGAGGACTTCGTCGAAAGCTGGTCTTAGCGTGGAGCCGAGCCACGCGGTCGATGGACTCGACGCTGCAATTTTTTCAGGCCAATGAGCGCTATTCATGAAAATTAAACGGGCTAGCAACAAATCGTTAATTTTAGGACTAAATGCTGTCTTACCGAATCCAGGGCTCAAACGTGGCCGTTTTTATATTCCACAGTCTGCACGGCGCCGCACTCGCACAGACCTGTTGGATGCAGCAGCGGTCCTTGCACCAACTGCATCATGTCAATATCTGACTCGGTGTCAGTTTTACCGTTTAGAGTTTTCAGACTGTTGCCCCAGCCTTCGGAGAAGCTGCCTACCACGAAGTATCCGTCGTGAGTCTGCCTTCTGCGTAGAATGTCTTGCAGAACGTCAGCCACAGCGCTCTGCAATGCGGCTCTGGAGTCTACGAACCCAGATTGAGAGAGCGCAGAGTGCAGCTGTTGGCTCAGTTCTGAGTCGCAAGTTGCCGGTCTTCTGAAAGACGAACGAAGCAATATCGAGTTCACAATAAATATTAAATCATGGGCAAGCACGCTAACCTTTGTGCGATTGAGCCGTTATCGGCTGGCAAAGAATCGCCAATACTAAGCGCTAGCTGGAGCAAATTGACCACGCGGCTGTTGCCAAATTCCTGAGCGCATCGTAGAGCAGGTTGGATCGATTCCAGCTTGCATCGATTCCAGCTTGCACTGGAGAATGGACTCACGACTAGCAACTCAGCCACTTCGTAGCGGCCGTTTGCGATGCAATGTAGAGAGGGCGTCTTGCCTGTCTTAGCTTGAATATTGATGTCAGCTAGCGCTTTAATAAGTAATTCGACAGTCTTCAGGTGGCCACGGCACGATGCGATGTAGACAGGCGTGCGACCATCGCTTGCTGATGATTGACATCGGCTCGAGCTCTAAGCAGCGATTCGAGCACTCCGGGATGGCCTTGCTGCGACGCGATGTACAGCGGCGACTCGCCACCAATTTTCTAAATCGCGACATCGCCTGGGCTTTAAGTAGCAAGTTCACAATCTTATGG
>NIVC01002734.1:0-145222 GCA_002269645.1 Macrostomum lignano
GCGTCTCTGGGCCATTGCCTCAGGAAGTCGCATCCCCTGCTTGGTCTGGGTGCCAGCGTCACTCAGAAGTCGGTCAGGGTATCGCACCATTCGCCCTTGCCTCGCCTCCGCGGTCCCTGTAGCTTGAGCAGCACACGTCGTGTAGCGGCTCAGGACAGTGGCCTCCGACTGGATGACGTGGCCAGCCAGTCGAAGTCGCCGCCCATGCAGCAGGTCAGAAGGCCGCGTCAGGCGCGCCCTAGTATAGAGTGCGGCATTGGTCTCGCTGCCTGGGCGCGGCTGCGGCACTCCGAAAGCCGCACGCAGCATTGCGCATGCATGCTAGCGTCCAGCTGCCTCTCGCAAGGCATCCGTCAGGGTCCAAGTCTTGGCGTTATACAACAGGACAGTCTTGACGACTGCCTGAAAACAGCCAAGCTTGAGCCCGTCATCCAGGCCTCAGATTGGAGCACGGAGTGCACAGATCAAAATGCAGCCCAGGCTAGTCCTCGTCGTCTCTTCAGGTCGTCGAGGACTGGCCTCGATAATAAAATAATAAAAGTTTCTAATTCAATTTTATTATAATTGTCTCAAGAGTCATTGCTCTGTCTTAAAATATTCAATTGCTAGCAAAGTTATATTAGTTTATAATGTATTTACTTGTTTTAAAAACTGAATTCTTTGGATTAACTTTTGAGCATAAGCCATAAGTCCAAGTATTAGTCTAATATTTTTACTAATAAATATAGATCTAAGTATAAATCAATAAATAATTAATATATATCTAAGAAGGAATATCCTATTTTTATTAGTAGCATTTTTATTGTCTATTAATAGCATTCTTAACTAGTATTGAGTGATTTATTATATAACCT
Source organism: Macrostomum lignano (assembly GCA_002269645.1). Classification (NCBI taxonomy): domain Eukaryota; kingdom Metazoa; phylum Platyhelminthes; family Macrostomidae; genus Macrostomum; species Macrostomum lignano. The sequence goes on from NIVC01002734.1 coordinate 855, forward strand.
TAAGTTTATTATATGTAACAGGTATTTCTTGGATAAATCTTTTTAATATTAGATTTTTAGTCTAGGTTTTTTGCTAGCTCTATATTACATCTAAGGTCCAATAGCAATATACACTTCAGAAAGTCTAAATGTTGTATAATAGCATCCCTATTGTAAAAAACATTAAAACATAGCTTGTTTTTTTCCATTGGGATACAAGATCATATCTAAGGTATAATTAATTATAGGTTACAATTTTAAAGTTTGATGCTATGGCATCTCTATTACACAAAAAAATAGACCTAGCTTCAGTAGTTATCTAGATATTCAACTATCTATTCTTCAAGAGTTACTAAGATTAGAAGATCATTGCCTTCTTCATACTATATATCTTCATACTATAAATATATTCTCTAAGATCTACTTTGTTTTACTTAAATCTCCTTAATATTCTACTTATAAGTTGTATTTATAGTATGTTTCTTTATACTTCACTCTTGAAAAAAGTTAGCTTTAGTCTTAAATACAATTCTTAACATTTATTATAAATACTAGCCTAGACTATCTCTTTTGAATTACCAAATTGGTCACTCGCCAAGTTGCTAAAACTATTGTGAATATTTTATGTAAGTCATATATATTAAAAAATATATTTAATATAGATTTCGTACAAATTTAATTTTAACAAAATACATGCATATTTGTGCATATATTCAGCTCATTTATTAAAAGTTAAATAACTTTTTTTGTTAAATTATTTTTATCAAATGTATAAGATTTAAATTTGTACAAAATATTTGTTTTATAATTGATAAATCTAATTTTCTCAGTGTTTTTATTATTGTATTTTATTAGCAATCTTTTAAGATTTCAAAGTTTCTTTATATTACTTATAATATAAAAGCCATCTATATACTATGTTTATTCTCAAGTCATGCTAATATTGTGTATAGTCCTAATATATTTATATTATACTTAGTGGCTTGTGAGAGAACAAAGCATATAATTGATTTATATTAAAATTATTATCTAGTAATTTTTATACTATTGGCTTTTTGGTTTAGATAATAAATATACTAATAAAAATCTTTCAATTTCATGACAGTTTTTATCAAATTCTATGCAATTGAACTCAAGTAGCCATTGAACTATTGGTTGTATTCACTAAGGTAATGTGATTAATTTTGAAGCATCTTCTCATCATGGCTAAGAAAGCATCACTACCACTGCCAGACCAGCAGCAGCAGCAGAGTCTGTCTGATGCCATCAAAGATGGCTGGAACAGTCTGCGCTATCGACTGTCATTTCGCAGTTCGCACTCTGGAAGCAGCAATGCCAGCTATGTAGCAGGCAGCAGTTCTGCTACTACTTCTAGTAGCAATAGCAACAGCAATACAGATCGACGTTATATTCTTCGCCTGCGTAAATCTCTTCCAGTTTGGTTGCTAGGCACAGAGTATAACGTTGTCAATCTGTCAGACTCTGAACGCCTACAACAAGACTTGGCGTCACAATTTATTCATTTAACTTACCGGCGCGGCATACAGCCAGGTCTGGTCTCCAGCGCCACTGGCCGGGTCTATCGCACAGACGCCGGCTGGGGCTGCATGCTGAGATGCGCCCAGATGCTTCTGGCCACCGCTCTGTGCAGAATCTCTTGCCTGACCGACTTGCCATTGGATGTTGAACTGTTTGCGGACGATGGTCCATTGTCCATTGCCGCTCTGCTCACTGGCTGCGGACTTCAACCAGGCGACTGGTCTGGCCCGGCCACCGCTTGCAGGGCCCTGTCCAGTGTTGTTAGGCTGACCAATGATATCATTAGCCAGGGTAGGCTGCGTGTCCATGTGGCTAACGATTCCTGCGTTTGTAGGGACCGATTGATGTCGGCTTGGATGCCGGAGGATGATGCTTGCCACGACGATTCTACTGAAAAGTCTGCGGTTAGGGAAGATTCGGGAATTAAAATTCAACAAGATCAGGTAGGTTTATTAATGGTATTGAGATTATTTTAATGAAAGATAACTCCTGTTTCTAATGTCTGTCGGGTCTTTGTCGAGCGAATCCTATCTAAAGGGTATTGTCTGTATCCAGGAATGAGAGGTGATTCCTATACAAATCTTGATCTATCTTGGAGCGATTCTTCCATGGAGTCTTTGTCCATCTTGGAGTGATTACCCCATGGAGTCTTTGTCCATCTTGGAGTGATTACCCCATGAGTCTTTATCCATCTTGAGTGATTACCCCATGGAGTCTTTGTCCATCTTGGAGTGATTACCCCATGTAGTCTTTATTCATCCTGGAGTGATTCCCCCATGTAGTCTTTATCCACCTGAGCCACATCCGCACGAGTATTTCTCCATCTGAGCTATTACCATTGATTTCTTTACCATTTCCTATAAATATTTTAGCAGTCGACTTAAAGTTCTCGAAGTTTGTTTGGATTTCTCTGCATCCCCGTCTGTTCCAGCCGCTGCCACCGCTGCTGCTGCTGCTGCTGCCTCTCCGTCTGGGCGGCGCCTCGCTCGCCCACCCTGACCATCTGGCAGCTCTGCAGTCGCTGCTCCGCCAGCCCTCCTGCCTTGGTGTACTCGGCGGCCGGCCTCGACGCTCCGTGTACTTTTGTGGTTACCAAGGCGACCGACTGCTCGGCTTGGATCCGCACGACAGATGCGTTCGGGACTGGCGAGCCCAGCTGCGGAACAGCCGGCCTCGGTTCGTGTCTTATCGCCGCCTGGACCCCAGCTGCGCTGTCGGCTTCCTGCTGGACAGCAGGACTGAGCTGGATAGGTAGATGTTGCTTCTCTGATGCTGGGCCAGCCTCCCAGATCCTCAGTTGCTGGGCCAGCCTCCCAGATCCTCAGTTGCTGGGCCAGCCTCCCAGATCCTCAGTTGCTGGGCCAGCCTCCCAGATCCTCAGTTGCTTTGCCAGCCTCCCAGATCCCAGTTGCTGGGCCAGCCTCCCAGATCCCCAGTTGCTTTGCCAGCCTCCCAGATCACCAGTTGCTGGGCCAGCCTCCCAGATCCTCAGTTGCTGGACCAGCCACTCTATCAGATCAGTGTGTTAGCTATTGCTCTTAGATCCTCATTTTCCCTCTTACATCCTCATTATCTCTCTTACATCCTCCTTATCTCTCTTACATCCTCATTTTCCCTCTTACATCCTCATTTTCCCTCTTACATCCTCATTATCCCTCTCAAATCCTTATTATCCCTCTTACATCCTCATTATCCCTCTTTAGGTCCTCATTTTCCCTCTTAGATCCTCATTCTCCCTATCACAGTGCATCGTAAATCCCACTCCAGACTGCTGACTTGCCTGGACGCGGAATGCCGCGGTCTGGCCTGTGTGGTGCAGACCTCGCGCGACCTCTGGCCGCCATCCGGCGTCACCATCACCTCCCTGGCCATGTCAGACCAGGGCAGTTGCTACGCGGATGTTGGCCGAGCCAGTCTAGCTGGAAATGATAACAACAGAGGTCAGCCAGGGTACGACTGCGACGGAGCGGAGGACGCGGAAGGCGGCATTGTGGTTGGCGCATCGGCTAGCGAGTTCTTTCACCTGTCGGGCAGGCGCGGCATCAACAGCTCCAGACGGCCGAGGCAGGTGCTGCCTATTGACGATGAAGTGGAGCCTGATGCTGATGCTGATTGCCAGCTGGAAAGCGATTGCGCGGATTCTGAGCTGTCTGAAGAATTTGATTTCGTTATGATTTAAAACTGATTTAGAGTAGGAGACACTACTGAATTTGTTTTAATAATTCAGCAAAAACGTTTTGTTTGTAAAACTATTTTTAGTACAATGTAATAAATTTAATCAGACAAGGTGCCAAGTTCTCAGTTATTTATTAATAGTTGTCTGGTGTATTCCTCTCCCACTCTACTATCTCCCATGTCTCCCTCTCCCACTCTACTGTCTCCCCTGTCTCCCTCTCCCACTCTACTGTCTTCCCTGTCTCCCTCTCCCACTCTACTGTCTCCCCTGTCTCCCTCTCCCACTCTTCTGTCTCCCATGTCTCCCTCTCCCACTCTACTATCTCCCATGTCTCCCTCTCCCACTCTACTGTCTCCCATGTCTCCCTCTCCCACTCTACTATCTCCCATGTCTCCCTCTCCCACTCTACTGTCTCCCATGTCTCCCTCTCCCCACTCTACTGTCTCCCCTGTCTCCCTCTCCCACTCTACTGTATCCCCTGTCTCCCTCTCCCACTCTACTGTATCCCCTGTCTCTCTCTCCCACTCTACTGTGTCCCCTGTCTCCCTCTCCCACTCTACTGTATCCCCTGTCTCCCTCTCCCACTCTACTGTATCCCCTGTCTCTCTCTCCCACTCTACTGTCTCCCCTGTCTCCCTCTCCCACTCTACTGTGTCCCCTGTCTCCCTCTCCCACTCTACTGTATCCCCTGTCTCCCTCTCCCACTCTACTGTCTCCCATGTCTCCCTCTCCCACTCTACTGTCTCCCCTGTCTCCCTCTCCCACTCTACTGTCTCCCCTGTCTCCCTCTCCCACTCTACTGTCTCCCCTGTCTCCCTCTCCCACTCTACTGTATCCCCTGTCTCCCTCTCCCACTCTACTGTATCCCCTGTCTCCCTCTCCCACTCTACTGTATCCCCTGTCTCTCTCTCTCCCACTCTACTGTCTCCTATGTCTCCCTCTATTTAGCTCTGCTACCATTTTGTTCTCCCAGACTCTGTCTCACCGACACAGTTAAAGCTTTCAAAGTTTATCCGCACTGTACATGACGACCGCTCGTTAGCGGATTTAAATTATAGAATTTTTTTTCTGTATCTGTGTTTTCAGTCATAATTTAGTTTGCTAAATTTAAGACCGATGTGTTCCAGTGATAAACATAGCCGCATGTCTGTATATACATGTGTAAATATTGATATATCCTTTTAATGTGCTGTACAGGTCAAACAGTTTTATGTAGGTGAATTTGTTCTAACTATCTTGCGCTATTATTTGTTTGTACGAATATATATAGGCGATGTTAAGAACTTCATTTAATTTGCCTTGTATATTACGTGTTCTTTTAACATGGTAAAAGGTGTCACTGTTTTATCAAAGAATATATAAAATATATTGATTTTTGTGGGGCAGGTTTTATTAATCGTTAAAGTGTAAATATGCATTGGTTAATTATTTTTATATACCATTTTAGTATAATTCGACTTTATATTCTTATATAGGCAGTTATATATGACATAATCTGATGTACGAGTAATATATGACAAAAAAAGCAAAATCTAGAAAAAAGAAGCTTGACTAGTGTAAAATATTTGTGGATTAATAATTCTGGACTAAATAAGTACCATAAAGTTATTTTTTCAAGTTTTTTTCCGCGTTCCGCACGCAGAAGTGTTGAGCGCATTTGTCTTATCAGGCCTGAAAACAGTTTCGTGGGAAAGTAATAAATATTTATGCCATTTCACAGAGTCCAAGTTTTGGTTCTCTGTCAGACTTTACTTTTAGTGCATTTAGCCTTCGTTTATCATTCTGCATGCTGTTATGTATAAATAAGTAATATAACCGTCTTCTTGTGCCCTGCTCTTTCAGCCATAGTGGAAGATTGGCTGGCTTTAAAGAAGAGTTTGGTATGTCATACTTCCACGTGTCCAGCAGGGGCTCCTCTGTGCTGCCAGTGTCAGAAGCTGGCGCACAGAGTGACCTGTCAGCTGGCGTCGATGGTGCCAGCGTGGTTGACCCTGCGGCTAAGTGAGTTGTCGCTTTGTGCTGTGTCTGCGTTTCGGGGTGTCGATAAATGAAAATATGGCACTTTTTGAATAAAAATAAGACAAATAAGACAGGCATAGAAAGAAGGCAGACACAAAGACAGACAAACAGACAGACACTGAGATATACAGACAGACAGACAGACAGACAGACAGACAGACAGCCACGCCCACAGACAAACACTGAGACAGACCTACAGATTGACAGACAGACAGACAGACTGAGACAGACAAACAGATTGACAGACAGACAGACAGACAGACAGACAGACAGACAGACAGACAGACAGACAGACAGACAGCCACGCCCACAGACAAACACTGAGACAGACCTACAGATTGACAGACAGACTGAGACAGACAAACAGATTGACAGACAGACAGACAGACTGAGACAGACAAACAGATTGACAGACTGACAGACAGACAGACAGACAGACAGACTGAGACAGACAAACAGATTGACAGACAGACAGACAGACACAGAGAGGCATGCAAATAGACAGCCTGTACCGACACTCACACACACTAGATGGTGTACAAGCTGGACCAAGTGCAGGAAATATGAAAAACTACTCCACATGCAATTCCAGATTCCAATTTAACATACATTTTGGGAAGCGAGTCTTTCAACTATTTCGTGTTGTATTTCCTAACGTCTGCTCAAAGAATACGGCACTGTTTGCATTTCTACTTCTACTCAGCGTTTTGGGTATGTAGCTATATATTTTTAAATAGGCTTTTCTATATCTAGGGAATATTTTTTAGTATTTGGACTAGCTCAAATGCCCCCCGAGGAGAGATGAGGAAACTTCAACTTAAGCATGAATTATTATTACTTTTATAAATGATTGGGATTTCTATCGATTGTGAAATTTTGAGTAATCTGTAAGCATTAAGTCTCCAGACTTATGTAGCTTCTGTTGATCAGAGAGGCTGGGGAAGTGTAAAATGGTGAGGCAAAAGATAGCGAGAAGTTTCGCTTCAAAATGATTTTTCAGAACAAATCACCGCCTATAACGTCGGCATGATATCTAGTCAGTATTACAAGGCGCTGGGCGATACAGATGTGCCACTGTTCTGGCGAGTCACGCTCACGGCTTCGGCGCTTATTGTTGGCATTGTGGCTGTGAGTAGTTTTTAAAAAAAACCTCGCTTACTATTAGTAGCGCATACGAATATCACCGCCGTAAATTATATTTTCAGTGATTTTTTTCTTTTAGATAAAAAGTACCAAAAACTTTGTGTCCAACTTACTGTATTTGAATTTGCGACGTCAAATCACCGACAATCTTCATCTGGCCTATCTGCACAAGAAGGCGTTCTACATGCTGCATATCTATACTGAGATTGACAATCCGTGAGTGGCCTCTGTGCCGCTTTATGTCTGCTTCTGTCCATCTGTCTGTCTGTGCCTGTCTGTCCGTCTGTCTGTCTGTCTGTCTGTCCATCTGTCTGTCTGTCTGTCTGTCCATCTGTCTGTCTGTCTGCCTGCCTGCCTGCCTGCCTGTCTGTCTGTCTGTCTGTCTGCCTGTCTGCCTGTCTGTCTGTGTTGGTGTCGGTCTGTCTGCTTGTTTGTCTGTTTGTATGTCTGTCTTCCTGTCTGTCTGTCTGTCTGTCCGTCTGCCCGTCACTAACCCAGGTAATTCCTCACTCTCATGCAGCGACCAGCGAATTGCCCAAGACGTGGAGCGAATGTGCCGGGCCTTCAGCGGCATGATTGACACCCTGCTAGTGTCGCCATTCATAATCGCGTATTACACCTACGAATGCGTGAGGATCACTGGCTGGTTGGGTCCCGGCGTGTCTCTGGCATTCTTTGTGCTGGCCACCGTGGCCAACCGCTACCTGCTCCAGTTGGTGTCGCGCGCCGTAGTCCGCCAGGAGGCCGGCGAAGGCGACTTTCGGCATCGACATTCGCAGGTGATAATTATAGAAATGCTTTGTTGACAGTTTTGAATGCTTGAGTTATGCAATTATTAACAATTTTTGTTCATTCATTTTTTCCCTAGATTAATCTATTAGTACATTCATTAAGCCTCATTAGGTTATTATTACCTTCATTAAGCTCCATATTAGGCTATAAGTACATGTACATTCTTTATTCCTTACATAAGGCTATAAGTACATTCATTAGGCCTTATATTAGGCTATTAGTACATTCATTAAGCTGAATACTAGGTTAGTACATTCATTTAGCTGCATATTAGGTTATTAGTACATTCATAAGGCCTCATATTAGGTTACTAGTACATTCATTAGGCCTCATATTAGGTTACTAGTACATTCATTAGGCCTCATATTAGGCTATTAGTACATTCATTAGGCCTCATATTAGGCAATTAGTACATTCATTAAGCCTCATATTAGGCTATTAGTAAATTCATTAGGCCTCATATTAGGTTACTAGTACATTCATTAGGCCTCATATTAGGCTATTAGTACATTCATTAGGCCTCATATTAGGCTATTAGTACATTCATTAGGCCTCATATTAGGCTATTAGTACATTCATTAGTATTTACAGATTAAGCCAGCTAATCCCATTCATTTTCAGATCCGCATCAGTGCCGAATCCGCGGCATTTCACGATTGCGAACAAGTGGAACTTGAGCAGTGCTCAGCCTCGCTGGAATCGCTGCTATCGCTTCAACGCCGAGTGGTGCTTCGCCAATATGCGCTGACTGCATTTGTCAATTTCTGCGATTACGCGGCCAGCATTGGCAGTTATCTGTCACTGGCTGTGCCCATCTTTGCCGGAGTCTACGACAGCTTATCTAGAACTGACCTGGCCTCGCTAATTAGTCGCACTTTATTTGTAATGATCTACCTGTTCCACCAGTTCACTAAACTGATTGATTTGGCTATTGAGGCTGGCGACATTATTGGCACGTCGCATCGCGTGTTGGAGCTGAGCGAAGCTTTGCAAAATTGTCATCGCAGCTGCTATTCAGATTGGTGCTTCGATTCCGCCGCTGCCAATGCTGCCGCTAGTTGCGACACTCTTGTTGTCGATAGGGTCGGAGATGCCGACATGTCGTTGATGCGACCGGTGTTGGAGTTTCGCGGGTTGTGTGTTAAACCGCCTGGACCGGGGGATAGACTGCTGATTAAAGGTGAGATGAGAGTCAGGTAGGGAACTGAGAATAGATTGAGGTGAGATGAGAGTCAGGTAGGGAACTGAGAATAGATTGAGGTGAGATGAGAGTCAGGTAGGGAACTGAGAATAGATTGAGGTGAGATGAGAGTCAAGTAGGGAACTGAGATTAGATTGAGGTGAGATGAGAGTCAGGTAGGGAACTGAGATTAGATTGAGGTGAGATGAGAGTCGGGTAGGGAACTGAGAGTAGATTTGAGTGAGATTCGATGAGATGAGAGTCAGGTAGGGAACTGAGAATATTTGAAACACAGACTGGCTAAGAGCCTGTATAAACACAATTATTATAATTCGCAGGTATAGTTTACCAACTATTTTTTATCTTTGCCTTATCAGTATTCAAATCTAATTTGGTGAGCAATACATTATAATTAAAGCCAATGAAAACAAGTAAAGCTTATCTGTCTCTCTGTGTCTTTTACCGCGTGATATTGTGTTGAAATCAAATAGATATTTTTAGTCTGTTTGAAACTGGTGTGAGTGTGTGTACATTTAAAGGTCGGAAAATTAAACCTAATTTTAGTATTTTCTAAAGTACACATTGTACTCTTTACAATGTTCTTTGTTTTGCACTAATATATTTCTTCTAATTTCTTTTTAAAAAACAGGCCTAAGCTTATCCTTGAACCCCGGCGACTCCCTGCTAATCACCGGTCCCAGCGGTTGCGGTAAAACGGCCCTTTTGCGAACCGTTTCCGGTCTATGGCGCCCGGCAACCGGAAGCTATTCAGAAGAGCGCCAAATTCTGATGGCTGTCAAAGGCGCCGCTGGCCGATCGAACGAGCCGCTGCAGGTTCTGTTCGCGCCGCAGAGGCCGTACTTTACCGCTGGCGGCACCCTGCTGCAACAGGTGCCTGCTGCTTTTTTCGTTATTTAACCAAGTCATTGAATCGCCCCAGTAACCAGCCCTAGAATCGCCCCAGTAACCAGCCCTAGAATCGCCCCAGTAACCAGCCCTAGAATCGCTCGAGTAACCAGCCCTAGAATCGCCCCAGTAACCAGCCCTAGAATCGCCCCAGTAACCAGCCCTAGAATCGCCCCAATAACCAGCCCTAGAATCGCCCCAGTAACCAGCCCTAGAATCGCCCCAGTAACCAGCTCTAGAATCGCCCCAGTAACCAGCCCTAGAATCGCCCCAGTAACCAGCCCTAGAATCGCCCCAGTAACCAGCCTTAGAATCGCCCCAGTAACCAGCCCTAGAATCGCCCCAGTAACCAGCTCTAGAATCGCCCCAGTAACCAGCCCTAGAATCGCCCCAGTAACCAGCCCTAGAATCGCCCCAGTAACCAGCCCTAGAATCGCCCCAGTAACCAGCCCTAGAATCGCCCCAGTAACCAGCCCTAGAATCGCCCCAGTAACCAGCCTTAGAATCGCCCCAGTAACCAGCCCTAGAATCGCCCCAGTAACCAGCCCTAGAATCGCCCCAGTAACCAGCCCTAGAATCGCACCTGTAACCAGCCCTAGAATCGCCCCAGTAACCAGCCCTAGAATCGCTTCAGTAACCAGCCCCAGTAATCAGCCTTAGTAACCAGCCCTAGTAACCAGCCCCAGTAATCAGCCCTAGTAACCAGCCCTAGTAACCAGCCCTAGTAACTAGCCCTAGTAACCAGCCCTAGAATCGCCCCCGTAACCAGCTCTAGAATCGCCCCAGTAACCAGCCCTAGAATCGCCCCAGTAACCAGCTCTAGAATCGCCCCAGTAACCAGCCCTAGAATCGCCCCAGTAACCAGCCCTAGAATCGCCCCAGTAACCAGCCCTAGAATCGCCCCAGTAACCAGCCCTAGAATCGCCCCAGTAACCAGCCCTAGAATCGCCCCAGTAACCAGCCTTAGAATCGCCCCAGTAACCAGCCCTAGAATCGCCCCAGTAACCAGCCCTAGAATCGCCCCAGTAACCAGCCCTAGAATCGCACCTGTAACCAGCCCTAGAATCGCCCCAGTAACCAGCCCTAGAATCGCTTCAGTAACCAGCCCCAGTAATCAGCCTTAGTAACCAGCCCTAGTAACCAGCCCCAGTAATCAGCCCTAGTAACCAGCCCTAGTAACCAGCCCTAGTAACTAGCCCTAGTAACCAGCCCTAGAATCGCCCCCGTAACCAGCTCTAGAATCGCCCCAGTAACCAGCTCTAGAATCGCCCCAGTAACCAGCCCTAGTAACCAGCCCTAGTAACCAGCCCCAGTAATCAGCCCTAGTAACCAGCCCCAGTAACCAGCCGTAGTAACCAGCCCTAGTAACCAGCCCTAGTAACCAGCCCTAGTAACTAGCCCTAGTAACCAGCCCTTGTAACCAGCCCTAGTAACCAGCCCTAGTAACCAGCCCCAGTAATCAGCCCCAGTAACCAGCCCTAGTAACCAGCCCTAGTAACCAGCCCTAGTAACCAGCCCTAGTAACCAGCCCCAGTGATCAGCCGTAGTAACCAGCCCTAGTAACCAGCCCCAGTAGCCAGCCTTAGTAACCAGCCCTAGTAACCAGCCCCAGTAGCCAGCCTTAGTAACCAGCCCTAGTAACCAGCTCTAATAACCGCACCGCATTGCAGGTGGTGTTTCCCCGCCGTCTCACTGCTCAGCTGCGGGCCAGCTTAGATTTCTCCTGGCTGGAGTCGCGCTTGGCGTTGCTGCACCTATCGGAGCTGCTGGATCGCGGTGGTGGCTGTTCAAGCAGCGGCTGGGACTCGTTGATGGATTGGTCAGTCAGTCTGAGTCCCGGTGAGCAGCAGCGGTTAGTGACGCTTCGGTGTTTGTTTCACAGGCCGCGTCTACTGCTGCTTGACGAAGCCACCAGCGCTCTGGACTCGGATCTGGAAGCTGTTGTCTACGAATTGTTGCTGAAAGATTTGCCAGAGCTCTGCCTGGTTAGCGTTGGTCATCGATCCAGTCTGCGGCGGTATCATCAAAGAGAGTTGGCTCTCACTGTTGATCCTGAGGTTTATCATATTAAAGACATTGATCAGCAGTCCTACATGTGAAAGCCAACGTTATATTTGGGACGATTAGAAAGTTTCTTTCTGACTTTTAAAAGCTTGTTAAAAGTCAAATTTTCAATTGCTCAATAACTAGTTTTGCACCTTAGGCAATTCAATGTAGTAGTCTTAATAATTACAAAAAAAGTTTTCATTATCCTGTATATTTTTGTAATGTAATTTATAGTAGGGTACACAACTGATTGCTTTGAATCTCTAATAATTTGTTTTCTTTTCATTTGTTAATTATGCAATAATTTTCTAGCTAGTTTATTGATTAATTTACCTGATTTCTTATTAATAATTCTTAGCATTGTTTTTCATACTCATTCCGTTAAAGTTTTTACGGCGAAGTGATTTCATTTTAGCTACTATTTCTACTTTTGCGAGTAGTGCGTTGTGCATATTCAGTAGATAGCTTCGTTTTTTGACCTGATCAGTAGAAGGACCGGACCTTGTCTGAATATGAAATAGGAACTTTTCCATCACTTTGCCCGTGATCTCTGGTAGTCTGGCTCGAGTTGTCCCAGCGTTTTAATAGCCTGTTACTAACGTATTTTTACATATCTTGCCGTTGTTTGTGTCCTGAAGTTTTCTAGTTTTTTATTTGGTGTTCGTTTTTGAAACTATATTAACCGCGATTGTTAATTAGGAGCTTATATCTGATAGCGCCGACTAGTTTCTTAAAAAAATAGGCAAGGTACACATGCCCATAGCTTGTCAATGCACTTCTTAATTAAAGATCATTCTTTTGTTGAAATTTTAGCTCAAGTGAGTTTTAGTTTTTGTTTGGTTTTGTTCGCCGGTACATGTAAGTACATGTACGCACCGGGTTTTGCTAATAAACCAGACGATTTTGTTTGTAAGGAATTAGTCCAAGGTGCTCGTCACCGGAAACTGTTTGATTTGAGTTTGTTTGTCTTTTCTTTTAGCTGCGTGGTTTACTTCCACTGATTTCATCTGTCGTGTATTTTCAGCTCGAATTTAGGCACATTTTGTTGTATATTCACCAAGTGAGAGAGACGTCTTGTTCTCCTCAGTTACGGTTTGGAGTTCTAGCTGATGTATCTCTTTACTGTGTTGCAATTTTTTCACGGCATCGAAGGCATGAATGGAATCTTTGCAGACTCTGCAGCAGCTGTTGCATTCTGGCATAATATCTCTCCCTCTAGTTCTGCTACTCTCTTTTTGCAAGGGGGCGTCTCAATGTGCGGGACGACAATGAAAAATGCAGTGCAGCCAACGCGAATAAGGTAAAATGAGTGGAGAGATAGATGGGCGGAGAGACTGGGTGTATAGTCGCTTTACAGCAGGACCCACCCACGGTACCCACCCATCTTTTTTGGCGAAGTGGGTGTTTAGCAGTTAAAGCAGAACGAAACAAGGATTAATATAGCATCGCCAAACGAAAAAGGTAATATTCAAAATTAGAAGTTGCTTCACATTCAAAGCGTCACAGCAATGCGACGTGAACCTCTGCTGCTGCTGCTACTGCAGCTTCTGTCTGTACTCAACCAGCCAGCTGACGCTCAGGTGTGCCCTAGTGGCCGCGCTATTTCTAATCGACGCTTCGGGTTCACGAAATCGGCTGGTCAAGGCGTCAACGAGAGCTACGTTTATTTGGTGTTTGTCCAGGATGTCACTAGCAATTCGGGTCCGTTGGAATGCAGCGGGACTGCCAGCTTGTCGGCGATGCAACGATTGGAAGCCGGTCTGTGGGCCGCGTCCACCTTCCGCAGCCGGTACCCGGGGGTGCTGTCGGGCGTGACCGTCGGATCCTTGGTGCTTGACGCGTGCCAGTCGGCTCTGATGCCGGCGCAACTGCTGGGCAACTTGCAGTCCTGCGAGACGGTTTTCGGCAGCGATACTAGCACTCTAGTCGAGCCTCGCAACGTAGCCGCCTTTGTCGGTGTGGAATCAATGGACGAAGCTGTGAACGCGTTCTCGGTGACCACCTCGTTCAGCAGGCCAGCTGTGACCTACAGTCTGGCCTCCAGTTCGCTTCGACGATCTGCCTACCCTCTCGTAGCTCGAGTGACTCCCAGTGACCTGACTGAGCTCGATGCTCTGGTTCAGACACTGCTTCGTCTTGGTGTTCAACACGTCCAGGTGGTACACAGCGACGCCTCTGTGCAGGCTGGACGCTTTGTCACTCTGGCCGACTCGGCCCAGACTCGCCTCGCTTCGGCTGGAATCTGCGTAGTTAACCGGGTCCCTTTCTCCAGCACCGCCGCCTCATCCGTTAACGCTTTCTGGCGCATTCGACCTGTCCTGCTGCTCGTGACACGCTCCGATTTGATGTCATTTGCTTCCCAGATGCTGGCACTAAGACCTAGCAGCGGGACATTCACTTGGCTGCTGCTGGCTGAGCATTGGGACTCTGTCGGGTCGATAGTGGCTGGCAAAGAGAACTTTTTCTCTGGCGCTCTGGCAGTTGAAGTGTCAACCACGGCGAACTACTCGGACTATCTCGCCTACTTCCGAGGGTTGCGACCGGACATGGCCGAATACCCGAAGAAGAATCCTTGGCTAGCAGATTTCTGGTCGGCTCATTTTGCTTGCAACTTACCGGGTAGCGCGAGTAGTACTTATCCGACCATTTGCAACTATGCCAGCAATAATCTGCAGTCCATAGCCAGCGTGAAAGCGTCGGTTTATCGGGTAATCCAAAGCGTCGATCTGAGTCTGCACGCTCTCGAACTAATCCGGCGTGACCTCTGCTTGTCCGGTGACGTCAGTTTGTGCTCGGCTTTCCGTTCCAACGCCAATCGCTACCGGCTCAGCTACGACAAGCTGTTTCAAGCGGCCAGTCTCGGCTACACGGATGTGGCGCTTGACCCGACCACAGGCGCTGCTAGCAAGTACAGCCTGTTCGTCAACAACTATCAGAAAGGATATCCAGGCCATGCTTGGACTCGGGTTGCGGCCTACGCATCCGGTAGCTTCAGTTTAACTGCTCAACCACAGGCCTATGGAACTGATGAACGAAACGTCACATGGGCGCCGAGTGGACTCTGCGATTCGCCCTGTCTTGCAAGGTGTCCTAGCAATGACACGTCTACAATCAGCCCGCCGACCACTGTTGGCAGCACGACTGTCGGCGGATCTGCGGCCACCACGAATTCGAGTTTGCTGTTGCAGACTCGCTACCGCATGCAGTACTGGGTGTACGCCCTGATTGTGTGCGCCAGTGTTGGCATAATCGTCACTCTCCTATTTATGATCTACATCCTGTTCAAGGTGCTCTCCCTGCCTTCCGAGCTTAAGAGCTTCAACACTCTCTGGTCGGGTCAGTTTCTTCTATTCTTCATTCTTGTCGGCTACGTTTTCCTGTTCGCCTGGGTGCCCTGGCCGTCCGTGGAGTCCTGCGGCACCATCCGGTTTATGCTCGGATTCGCTTACGCTGCCGTGTTCTCCATTCTAATGGTGAAGCTGCTCAATTTGATGAACGACCAGCTCAAACCAGTCTACCAGCTGTTGATGTTCGCACTGGCCCTGTGCATCCAGATTGCTATCAATGTCGAGTGGCTGATCCTGGTGCCGATCACTACCCCCGTTGTTGATGGCATGCACCGCTGCGGTCACACCTTTGAGCAGCACCTGCAGTCGTTAGTTTACTGCATGGCTCTAATACTGCTTTGCACCTGTCTGGCAATTCGAGCTCACAGTATCGGGCGCAACAATCGCGAGTCAATTTTTGTTGGTTGCACGGCTGGTATTAGCATTCCGATTTGGATTGCCTGGTGCTTGGTCGGATCGCTAAACGATGTAAGTTTTTATAGGATTTTTATAGGACAATCTATAGCCAGTGTAGTGTAACAATATCCCCCCGCGTTCGCTTCGCCAGGACATCGAAGTTAAAGACGCCAGTCAAGCCTTTGGTCTGTTTGTCAACCTGACGCTGGTCCTTTTGGTTGTCTTCCTGCCGAAGATTCATCAACTTCGCCGACTGGAGGATGCCAAAGAGGCGCCGGACGATGTTGCGGTCGACGTTATAGACGACATGTACGACCTGGAGGATGCATACGCCAAGGAGCCGATCTACATGCTGACTCAGGGTGCGCCTAGCGTAGTCAGCGAGACGGCTGGCTTGGGCCAAGTCTACCAGCTCGCCTCCCCGGATGGCTTGGCCTTGCCCTCGCCTGCTGGCTACGCTAGGGCCAGGTCACTGCAAGGTGATCCCATCGTACTGCCCTTGTCGCCCGGGATCAACGGCAGCGGAGGCGGCCCCCGTTCGGTGATCCTGGGCACGCGGACTCCGCGAAAGGCGTATTCGGACTACAATCCGTCTGGCGCCAGTCCGCGCGCCCCGCTAGACAGAACTGACGGGGGCGCGGCGGCGGCGGCCGGCGTCAACTCCAAGGGAACGAAAACTGAACGGCTGGCCAAGCTGGGCTTCCTCTGAGCACTTAAATCTTTATTTGGGAGTTGGTAATGTTTTAAAACTCTGTTGCACTTGCCTGAACTCTGAAACTTGTAGTACATTTCTGGACAGCACTCTCAGTAAGCTAAAATAGACAAATTTACTTCATTTAAATTTAACTCGTTTAATGGTACTCAGTGTAAGACCGATCGTGCGCGAAGTTGTTAAAAGTGAGTTCTTACATAAAAAAATTATTTTTGTATTGAGTTTTAACTCAAGTTTTATTCCCACACGTTATGTTTTAACTTTTAACTTGAATGTCTGTGCTGTGCTTGTCTCCCCCCCCCGCTAGGTATTTTTACCAGTTTATAATAAATGTTTTCTTGTAATCTGTTTTAACAAATGTTCTACTGTCTCATTTCTTTTAATAATTACTCGTTAAATCCACTAGTACTATGTTCGTTTAATCTTCCACATCAGTTATTAATAATGGAATCAATCCGTGTTGCCATCATTATATTTTATTATTTGCGTATGTTTAATAAAATCATCGTATCCTTCTTATTAAGGTAAACTATTTTTCTGTTTTAATGTTTAATTACTCTTTTGCAATTTGATTACCACTACTTATGAAAAAAAGAATTATTTTCATTGAGAAGTGAGATAAAAAGCCGCGATTTTAATGTAAGCATAATTTGGAAGTTTTCGGATTATTATATAACTTTTTTTTAATTTTTGTTAGTATAAAAGTATAGCACACTGTTCTACAATTCAATCTTTTAATTTAAGAAGGCATGCAGAATCACAGTGTGTGTTGCGCTAATTTCTTTGTTATTTCCTTATCAAATTTAATTTTGTTATCTTTATCAATAATTTATGAATGTAGTATACAATAGAATTAGCAACAACAAATAAACTTGCTAAACCGTGTCAAAATAAGTCTTTTTTCGTCGATATAGCTAGTATATAAAGCTAGACTATAACTGTCTGTTTGATTGAAGAGATGGAATTGAGACGCATATGTTGCGTGTAAGAATACATTGAAGAAGGGAAAGAGATAATTTGAGATAATGGAGAGATAGCAAAATGAAAGAGGTAAAGGGGTTGAGAAAGAAAGAGACTGCAGGATATGAGGTTAAATAGGGTTGTTTGAAAAGTTCGCGGCTTAATGCAGAAAGGAGATCAGCAGATAAAAATTAACGTTTTATTTCTGAACATAGTCCCCCATCAAGTCGATGCTATACACCTGAAGGATATTCCAGCGATTCTCAAATGACCTGGCTATCGTTTGAGTAGAACTCTTTTATCGGAGTGCTCAACAAACTATTCTGCTATATATGATGACGTCATCATACCACAAGAAGCTGTTGAAGCAGATAAAAGTCTGGCGGTACGAGGTCCATTCGTGAATGGCCACCGATTTTTGCGGTGTTGCCTTGTCCTGCAGCAGCAGCACGGCGCCTCTGCTGAGAGCTTCCCTCGACACGTTCTCATATGGCATTAACTCTTAGCTGTTGCAGCAGGTCTAATTAGTAGTACGCCCTCGTGATGGCATGGTCCTTTGCCAGGTAGCCACAGGCACAACATCATCAGCATCGCAGAAGACTACGACCATCACCTTTCCTGCTGACGGGGCCAGCCTTCGCTTCCTGCACTGCTTAAACTGCATGCTGCTTGTTGGACTCTGGCTGGAAATAGTGGACTTAGGTTTCGTCCACCGTCACCAAACGCTGCAGAAATCGATTGGGATCAGCCTTAAAAAACTGAAAAAGATTCTGCTCAGCTGCTATCCGCGAGGATGCATGATGTTTTTGAATTTTGTGCTGAAAAAGGGAAAACATATTCCAAGGACTTCTAGACTAGCAGGACGTAAAACTCAAAGATCGTGTAAATTTTTAGGAGGACGATTTCCTGGAAAAAATACACTGCGGAGATAGGAGCAAATCATTTTTTCATCACAAAATCAATGATTGCATTTGATCTAAGGCAGCTAAGATAACCATTCTTTTTATTTAGCACGCACAACATGTTACTCTATTATATTTTAATGTAGTTGTGTCTTGAAAGTTTCATCTTCATATTATTTTCTTTTTATTTCATAAGCCCCAAGTTGCAAAATACTCACAAGTGGCATTAGCCGAACTTTGTATTTTTCCTTTTTAAAATCAAGTATATTTGCAATAAAAATGCTGCATTACGGTACTATTAAGCCATTATTGTAGGTATAATTCCATTTCAATGTAGTAACTATACTAATAGACCTGTCTATGTAGTTAAATATATAAGGACAATATTTACAATATGCCCCCACCATTTTCATTTTTCTTGTTTTACCTAGGCCTCAAGTCTTTAGAAAGCTATCAGTTTTTACCTGAAAGCCAGACAGAAAAAAATGGTTAGGGCCTAGGCCTAGTCACAAAAATGGGCACTAACCTTTTTTCTAGGTTTTTACACTTTTAATTAGGCTTAGATTTTTAATTTTTTATTGCAAATTTGAATACACTATACTATATAAACTAGGCCTAGCACCCAGCTGGTTTAGGTTTACCTTCCTTGAATTATATATTTTGTTGAATATAATACCTTTAAAATTGCAATTTTAGTTTGTAATGGTATATTTCATATCATATTTGAATCATAGGCCTCATACATGCGCAACCTTGGGAATCACTCGGCCATTTCTATTGGCAACACAGAACACACACATGTAAGTTGCTATTGGATGGAATAGTAGTCACGTGATTGCTCTCAGCCAATAGCAACTTATATATGTGTGTTGCCAATAGAAATGGCCGGGTGAATCCCTAGGTTGCACCCAAGCATGATAGGCCTAATTATTAGATTATTATGATAGGTCTTTTATTATAAACTAAAAAATGGGTAATACAATACTGCATGCCCACATTTATCTTAACTTTAGCATTTATTTACTATTGAAACTAGGCCTAGGCCTTATTGCACTCATAAAGCTTTGAAACTAGGAATATTTAGGCCTATTCATTTTACTACCTTATATCTATTTATAAAACTAAGCTGGCTCTAATAATTGACAATGAAAATCTAGTTTTTAGTATTAATTTAAAATTTGTTTATTAATTTAGTTATCTATATTCAGTTTTAATTTTATTTTTTATAGGTAAATATGATTTTTTAATTAGTATTATTTAATAACTTAGATTTTGGCTATTAGGGTCTAATCCAAATACTAAATAGTACTTAGATGTCTAATTGTTACATTTTTATTCAATAATCTTTAATTTTACTATAAGTATTTTGTACCAATATATTATCCTATCATCTATCTTAATAGATAGATAGTTATCATGCCAATTAAATTTTTGGTAGTAACTTACACTAGCAACCATTTTAGACAAAAGGCTGCAAAATCTAATCTTGTTAGATTTCAAACAGATTTCCTTATGATATAAATTATGTCTAGCATTGTATTTGACATACTTAATCCTTTGATCTTTCATGTGCCTATCTGACTTCAGTGGAAATTTTTGCAAAGCATCAACCTGCTAAAATGCCATTGCACAAGATGATATACTTTTGGATACCAATTAAAGTGATCCACAAAGTGTCTTTCCTGACGCCACAAGGTCTTCATTACATTTGACTTTAGCAAGTGAGTAAATTTTCTAAATGTTGTTTTTTTTAATATATGGATAAGGGTTAGTAAAAAGCAAGGGTCAATGTGGTTGGGGCAAAAGATGATATATCCTTACCTTTTACATGGCTAGTTTCCCTAAATTTATGATGGCATAGTTTGTAGCAAAATTTATGGTATAACCTTTTAGGAAAGTTCATTCCAATGAAAAGACAAAATTTCTCATTTTACCATTGCCCATACCTACCAACATTTTAGTGTGGTGGATGGACTCCAGCACTAGGCCTATTGCTCATCATTGCAGCACTCAAGTCAAAGTTTTGCATTTTTGGGCTTCCAACATCAACTAGAGCGATAGTCTCAATTGGAGGCCATGGAAAGCAATCTCAAGCATGCTGGTAGAGCCTGGTGCCAACCTTGGAAAGAATTTGGAGCCCACCTGATTGTTAATCATTTTTCATCTGGCAGCTGCAACTGAGCATTGGAAATGGAATTCACTATATCTATAACTGGCCAGCGGGAACTGCACACTGAGAAGCAATGCCCATGTCCTTCACCCCACATAACATTGAGGTCTCACTTTAGTGGTCTTAGCGATGTAGGATGCGATCTTCATAGACATGCCATTGAACCTGATCTGCTATGCCACATCTCAAGAAAGCTGACTAATGTTTTAAGGGTATAGTGCGGCAAGACTGAGTCTGATAGATAGTCCAATTTCAGCCACTGTAGGCCGACTGTGCAAAATTAATTGAAGCAAATAAGCTTCATGGTACTTGCTAATTTGCCAATTTTTTCTCTTTTTAAATACTGATATCTGCTTTTCTGTTTAGTTTAGCTACAAGTTGCGCAGCCATTGGAGCTAAGGCCGCCCACGCATTGCCTGGATGTAGTGCTCCTCACTAACCCCGTGCATAAAACTCCACATGGCCATGACAATCCAACTGCACTGTTAGTTCCACAAAAAAATTCTATGCCGCATACATGCGCAACCTGGGGAATCACTCGGCCGTTTCTATTGGCAACACACATGTAAGTCGCTATTGGCTGAGAATAGTCACGTGACTACTATTCCATCCAATAGCAACTTACATGTGTGTGTTGCCAATAGAAACGGCCGGGTGAATCCCTAGGTTGCGCCCAGGCATGCTATGCCTGGTAAACACTTAACACTACACTGCTGGTTATTATACTCATATTTCGACCTCCAAATTAAGCCAAGCCTTTACAGTATTTAAATTTACTTTTCTGATTTACTTTTGATTTACTTCATAGATACAAGTACCATGTCATACAAAATATTTACTCAATTTTGCCCTTGCAGTTGCATATTATGAGCTGTGCATCTTTGTGCCTGGTTTATTTTTCCATTTCTGAAACATCAAACATTGCAAAAAACCAATTCAAAAACAAAGAACATTTTCTATTTTCTACATCAGTATGTATAAAGAATGTATCTATACATTGCTCTTTTAATGTTTCAATGCACTGTATATATATTATAAATTACATCTTACATTCTTTGCAAGTCAAAACAGTTGAAAGTTCACATTTCAGATCTGTGAAACAAAATAAAATTCATTTGAAATGAAAAAAAGTCTTGTCTTTTTTATTTACTAAGGTGAAAGAGAAGTTATTAACTTTGAGTTATTTATAAGAAAGACATCACCAGCAAAAATTAAGGTAGTGCCAATGAGTCTTGAAGTGCTAGTGTCAGCCAGCAAGCAGTTAAAGAACTGCAGTTGCTCATCTTGAATGCAGTGCACAGTAGAATAGCCTCAAAGCTTGATGTTGTCTGGTTACTAGAGCACAGCAATCTTCTGTATGTTGACAACCAAACCAATTGCCAGCACAAAACCAACCAGCCTGCCTAGCTTTTTGGGTGGCAGGCTAGGTCACTGAGTTGTGACAAGTGAGCAGGACATGGAATGCCATAATGCAATCATTAGGTTGATCAAACATGAAGCATTCGCCAATACACAGCTAGTAGATAAGCTCAGAATGTAGGCTGAAAATCAGGCAGTGGCAATTGAGGCTTGTTGCTGGCAGCAGAAACAAAATATGTTGAAATATAAAGAATTTAATTGTTCAGGGTTAATGCAAAAATAAATATTATCAAAGGTTGTCAATTGTATTTTAATATATAAGTCAACATAAAAAAAAAGCTAATACATAAGCAAAAGGTACAAAAATTCAATTAGAAGTTTTACTACTATATGATGTAAATTTTTAGCTAAAAAAGTAATTTAAACTTAAAATAGTACACATATAAAACTATTTTAACAAATTCCTTTTTCTTAAACTATTATTTAACATTTACCTTTTCTAACGACTAATCTATTTATTTTGTTAATTATTAATGCAAATATATTTCTTATTAACACATTTTAACCTATAAAACTTGCAATTTAATAATAATAATAATAATAATATTAAAAGTTAAATACTAAAAAAATCTAGAATATTTCTTATAGATAGGCCTACTTAGTAAAAATGGTTAGAGCTTGTTTTTGTGCCTAGGTCTATATGACTATATTCTTGGTCCTATATATGCAGGTCTAGCTTAAAAAACTGATAGCTTTCTAAAGACTTGAGGCCTAGGTAAAACAAGAAAAATGAAAATGGTGGGGCATATTGTAAATATTGTCCTTATATATTTAACTACATAGACAGGTCTATTAGTATAGTTACTACATTGAAATGGAATTATACCTACAATAATGGCTTAATAGTACCGTAATGCAGCATTTTTATTGCAAATATACTTGATTTTAAAAAGGAAAAATACAAAGTTCGGCTAATGCCACTTGTGAGTATTTTGCAACTTGGGGCTTATGAAATAAAAAGAAAATAATATGAAGATGAAACTTTCAAGACACAACTACATTAAAATATAATAGAGTAACATGTTGTGCGTGCTAAATAAAAAGAATGGTTATCTTAGCTGCCTTAGATCAAATGCAATCATTGATTTTGTGATGAAAAAATGATTTGCTCCTATCTCCGCAGTGTATTTTTTCCAGGAAATCGTCCTCCTAAAAATTTACACGATCTTTGAGTTTTACGTCCTGCTAGTCTAGAAGTCCTTGACATATTCATCAATTCATTCAATGACGATATAGGCAGATCAATGTAGGAAAACATTTAATCCTTCCAACAAATTCCAAGAAAAGTAGTTTACCGTCCTACTACTTTATTATAGTACATGGTGTACATATTGTAACTCTACAGCTACTTTAGATTTGGTACCTGGTGAAAACTGGAAAGATTTTGAAGCTGGCCATTTTGAACCATTCAGTCTAGGACGACGGAAGTAGTAAGGACTAAATGCCAATAAAAACAGTTTTCATCTTCATCCATTATTCTATAAAATAATACAACTAAACAATAAAAACTAGTAAAAGTTTCAGTCGATGAACTAACTTTTTCAAATCGACGCGTGGTAGACTAATGTTCAAAAATACGCGTGTATTTAAAAGTGGATACCAAAAAGGGTTAAACAAATTATATTTTTTCAGTTTTAAACTACAGCTAAGCGTGGTTTATCTCTAGCTAAAAAGAGTTATTACTAACCATTTAAACATTTTTCCTAATTTTAAATCAAGAAAGTGTTAAACAATTTGCTTTGAGTAATTTTAGCAATGTTTACAGCTGTTTTTTGACGATGTAAGCGAAAATTGTCAAGTTGCACTCTAACCCATATTCCGTGCTGCTTGTTATAGACATTGTTTATTTATATAGGACGGGAACTGAACGTCAAAGTTGTTCATTAGGCATAGTTAGATCGTGTAATTATGGACTTTTTGACCTTTCAAGTTTAGTTAAATATAAAAATAAAATATTTTAAATTTTGGATTCTTATTTTGTCTTTAGGCCTATCAGGCCATGGGTAGGCCTATAGGTTTTTTAGAGTGCTGATTTCAAATTTAATCTCTATTTCGATGTGGCTTCAACCCGAATCTATGTAGGCTGGGTAGGCCCTAGCTGAAAACTAACTACTGGGGCCTTGCTGCTGTAGCCATTACATAGGCTAAGCCACAGCATAGCCATATTGGCAAATAAATAAAGAGTTCTAGGATAGGGGCCTAAGGAAGAGATTCTTCATGGGATTGGTTTAATGGGCCTATATATAGGCTTAGGTCTAGGCCCCTACCTAATTTTCAAGAGGCATAGTCATACTCATAGGTTCCTAGTCATTTTGTCATCTGCCATTTTGTTATCTGGGGTGTCTGCCCAGGTGCTCACCTTGATGAGGGTCAGTTCGTCATCTTAGTTAGCATGCACTACCTGAAAAGAGTCATTTTGTCATCTACTAATCATATAAGTTCCAACTCCAAGTGAATATGTGGCAATTAAACATAGGGCCTAGGCCTATTTACTAATTTTACTTGGAATCCTAATGATCCCAGTCATTTTATTTTTGTCATCTCAATTGATAAAACCTGTCAATCAATCAGTTCTGCTTGCTGCAGCTTATAATTATTTAAAAAAATAGTTTTACACTAACTCTAATCTTAAACAGATTGATTGGTTAATGATGAAGTATCCAGCATAACTGAATATTTAGTCACTTCATTATATTATTTTTAAAGCTATTTTGCTTCTGGTCACTTTGTCATCTAATTTGACAAAATGGAATATGACAATCTGACCAATGACCTAGTCATAGGCCTAGTATTATAAAATATAGGGGTCTAATATAGTCTTAGATAAAATTCTTTTGAAAGTGAAGTTTAGGTTATACTTGCTAACTTGCATTATTTATTAATTCTTAGCTCTTTAGTCTTGGGGACCATAATCATGGACCACTTAGTCCAAGAACTAAAAAAACATTTAGAAAAACTAAGGAAAGGCCTATATAAAACCTATAATATAAAAACCTAAATAAAGGTATGCATTGGCAAAAATTGGGAAAATTTACTTGCACTCTTAAAAATGACAACCATAGACAGAATCTTCTATGATGGCAACTTTTCAATGTTGCTGAATATATAAGTTATAAGACCATTATAACACTAAACCCCGATAGTAAGTAGACATTCAAGTAAAAATTCAAATATCAAAAGCATTAAAAACTTCGGTTTTTCAAATATTTGACCTACTAACAATTGGTAAAAATTTTATATATTAATTTACCAAATGAATTTGAATCAATTGGGCTCATTAGCTACTATCCCCTATCTGCAACTGTGCCACTTAGTGTTATATAAAATAAAACAAATAAGATCAAAGCAATTTAGGATAGGGGGTCTATTAATAAATTTTAGGTTAGCTTTTTAACTCCCCATGCACCAAGGCCTACTTTTCTATCAATGATAATAAAATTCAGCCAACCCTACATATTGTGAGCCCACCATGCAAAGGGTCATAAAACTCCTTTAGCTTTTTTGCAATAAATTTACATCCTACATTATACATATATATATAAATCCATTAATCCAAATGATATGCAATATAACCATACATGCGCAACAGTCGGCCGAGTCGGCCGATCTGGCCAACCAATTTGGCGGCCAACCAAGGAAGTTGCAAAAATGCCCACCCGAAAAAATAATCAAGTAGTAGTACTAAGTAGCTGACGAGGCATTTTGGCTTAATAAGACAGTCATAGTTACTCCTGCCGTTTACCCAAAGTTGCGTTAATTTTGCTTTAGGGTTTTTTTACATGTAAGTCGCATTTTTGGCCAAAAACTATGTCGCATTTTTGTTAAAACTAAGTCGCATGGCCGACCAAATTTCAGAGGTTGCGCATGTATGAATATAACTGATATATTGCAGGCTGCTACAATACTATAATAAACATACATACAAGCATACATGAATAGTACATGTATATGACCTTGCTTTGAGCAGTATTTTAAGTATCAAAAATGTCAAAATGTGTTGGCAAAAGTTATATAGGGTTTACATAGTCAACTATTTAAAACAAAATTAAAAACAAATGCTTCATTTATTGTATTCTATACTTTTTGATTTTTGTTTGAAAGTTTTATAATATTAAACTGTATGTTTTAAAATAAAGTAATAGCCCTAAAATTTTTTATAGCTCGTACTAGCTATACTATTCTTAATTTTATATTAGATTAAAATTATGTTTGGTTAAAATTGTATTCCAGGTAAGTGACAAAAGTAAAAATGTATGCCAGTGTCACCAGTGTGTATGCCAAGTTTGTAAGCCATAATTTTTTGTATGCCAGATTGTATTCTAGCCCAAGTATAACATAGCAAATATATGCCAAAGAAATCCATTGTGTAGGCTATCTTCCTGACTATGCTATGGCCTATGTATTAAAGGGTATAGGATGCTATTAGAGAGTGTAAGTAAAACATGTTCTATATTAAATGCAATTAAAACCACTCATGTTATTGTTGGAGATAAGTTAAAATTTAATGATTGTTTGCTAGAGAAAAGATTGGCATTGGCCATTTGCACCTTTTAGTTTAATTGTATATATTTTGTAGGATAGTAAACAAGTTGGCTATATTGGTATCAACAATGGAAAGATAGAGGGCCAGTAAACCATGTGACCATTTAACTAAGTTGGCAAATAATCAATGATATAGTGCTTAAATCTTGCTAACTAATTCATATTGCAGCCAATGGCCATTATTGGGGATAGCATTTACAAATAAAGCATTTGCCATCCTAAGCTAAGGGTGCATATGAGCTCATTTTTTTGTCTATGCCATGTAAAACAATTGTTACAAAAAATATTAATTTATTATTTATTTTTAAATCAGTTTATAACTTGTTATAAAGATTAGTTGTCATTATGTATTGTGCATGTAAATAAATCTAAAGATAGACAGAAAGCTTACAGTAGAAAATGACACATGAAAAATAAAATTGTCAATGCAAAGTTTGTTTAGAAAAATGGAACTGTTTTGTTGCTTTATTAATTAACTATAGTTTGCTTAATCATGATCCCAGTCATAACTACAGAAGAGTAGTAATGTTTTAAAAAGTTTTTCTTTCACATTACTAAATATTTCAAGTATGATTTAGCAAGTTTAGGAGTGTAATTACCTATTAGTTAATTATTAGTTATTTATTTATTATTTAGCTAATTCAATTATTAGTTTAAAGTTGATACAAAGGGTTTGAAACAAATGCCAAAAAGTGGAGCATACAAAACAAGAGCAAGGCAACAATTTAAATTGGCGGGGAATTCCAATTTATTTAAAACTCAGATGACTATCAAAAATTATAAAAGTAACCAAGACTTAAATTAATAAAGCTTAAAGTATATTTAAAACAATTATATTGAATTAACAGTTGGAGAACCTTGCAATTTAATTTAGTACAATTAATTTTAAATAATAAAAAGTCAGATAGAAACTAAAAATTAAAGATGCTAACAACATCATTACATCTAGTACATTAGAATAAAAAGCTAAAAGTGGGTTTGTAGAAAGTGATCAGTTAAATTGTTTCAAAGAGGCAGATCATCATTTGTAAGTCTATGAGCCCAGTAATAACATCCTAGTCATAATGGAGTTGTTTCCTAAGTCCTAATTTTTCAACAATTGAAAGTTGAAAATTTAGTTTTATTTCATCCTTATCTTTAATGCATTCAATAGAAGAGATCTTTATTG
This sequence comes from Macrostomum lignano, assembly GCA_002269645.1. Classification (NCBI taxonomy): domain Eukaryota; kingdom Metazoa; phylum Platyhelminthes; family Macrostomidae; genus Macrostomum; species Macrostomum lignano. Next base: position 28,251 of record NIVC01002734.1, read on the forward strand.
TTCTTTAGATCTTAAAGACATTATAAAATCATAAATTGGCTTGTCGTGCATGGATATTCCTTATAAAGCAATAATTAGTTTTTTTTCTTGGAATTAGCCATCTGTTAGGCTCTCATTTCTGCTCCCAAAACATCCCACCAACTTCAGCTGGTCTCATTCGTATCATGTCAGCAGCAGACGATGAGGTCTGGAAAAACAATTTGAGTCAGCGTATGCGAGAAATTTTCGGCGATCATAAATCAGTTATTGACAGGTGCAGCGCTAATAATGTTACTATTGATGAAGTTTATCCTGGCGCGGCGCCGAAGCTTAGTCCGAAGCAGCTGCCCCCGCCTCAGCAACTGAGCAGGTAGTCAGGCAGTAATCAACTGCCTGCTCAGCAGCGCCCCGCCCAGTCTCATACCAGCTGCTCATCTGATCTGCTCCAATGGCCGCTGTTCACGTCTACTGACAGGTGATAATTATTTGCATTCTTGAAAGGGATTTGGCTTAAATAAAAAATTACATTATTTAGACTAATTTGGATTGCTCTAGGCTATTCAGTGTGACCATTTATTATTTTTTGTGCCTGGCACTTCTCTTCATATCCCTCTCCGCTTCGGCCCTCTAATTCCCTCATTTTATTTTCACCCTCTGTCTCAGTCTTCCTAATCGTAACTCTCTTTACTTGTCTCACAGTGCCTCTAGAATAGAGGGTATCTATCTCCCCTCCCTTCTCCTTATCTCCCCCCTCTCCTTATCTCCCCCCTCTCCTTATCACCCCTTCTCCTTATCTCCCCACCCCTCTCCTTATCTCCCCTCCCTTCTCCTTATCTCCCCTCCCTTTCTCTTTATCTCCCCTCCCCCTGTCTATCCTTCTGTACTAATCGCAATGCTAGAACTGCTCAATTATTTTCTTTCTCTAATAGCCAAAAACGCGGAAGCAGGACCCTCACAATTTGGAATTGCTTAGACACAAAGAGAATTTATTTATTTAAGCAAGATCTTTTCATCGGACACCTGCGAGAATTTTTTTCGTTTTTAATTTATAAAAAACGAAAATATCTTTCTTAGAAGAGAAGTGCTAGCGCATAAACATAAGATACGCAAATTATGTCACTGCCAGTTCTTTTTTTGGCCGCATGAGTGTAGTTTAAGTAAGCTAATATATGTATAACTCCGCTGTCTAGTTGTTGACTACAATCTTGCAGTTTGCAGATTAACTACGGAGAGAAGAGTGAGAAAGGCCAAGGGTAGAGCACAGATTGTGGTGGCCTCAGTTACAGGGCTCGCGCATAAATTTATAGTTGCATTTTTTTCTCGTCTCGTTGTTAAATAAAGTAAGGAAACATAAAGAGACTATAGGCAGTTGAATGTAAGCGTACAGTAGTCCGCTTCTGTACAGTGGTAAGTGTACTCTCTTAATAAATATTCTTTTATTCGTATCTACCTAATCCACAGTGGTGAGACTGTCACTTAATTCATTCAATACTTGAAATGCTTTTTCTTCTTCTAAAGTCAATTAAAACAACAACATGCTTTTTATAAAGGAACTGTATTCTGTTTAGTTGAAAAATGGTAAAGTGTAATTCAATGTGGGTAGATTAACAAAAAAGTTTATTACTTTATGTAGTAAAGCATAAAGACATAAAAAAACGTGCGCTGGTGACTGCGCACTCTGGTACTGCCTCTGCTAACTTGTCCGTTTTAAAAAATTCAACTTTTTAATACTGTTCTTAATTGCTTGCTTTTGATTTCCTGTTGTGCTCTGAAACTTTGTGTAAGAAGTATTCATGAAGTTGCTTAAGGAGCTGGTGGTCACGGCCATCTTAGTGGACTAATACGAAGGTTGCTGAAGTGCCTCTGAAGGATCATGGAAAGGGTAGCTAAGGTACCCCTAAAGGATCATGGAAAGGGTAGCTAAGGTGCCCCTAAAGGATCATGGAAAGGGTAGCTGAGGTGCCCCTAAAGGATCATGGAAAGGGTAGCTAAGGTGCCCCTAAAGGATCATGGAAAGAGTAGCTAAGGTGCCCCTATAGGATCATGGAAAGGGTAGCTAAGGTGCCCCTAAAGGATCATGGAAAGGGTAGCTGAGGTTCCCCTAAAAGATCACGAGCAACTCATCGTCTGCTTTCGGTAGTGCAGCGTTCACACAGTAAAGCCCCTTCACCCACGTAATTCCCGTCCTTCATATGCAGGCGTCCCGGCACCGGTAGTGCAGCGGAGGCACGTTCCAGCACGAGTTGCTCAACATCCAGCGCTCTGTGCTCGTCTTCTACCGCAACTAGAACTGTCTCGTCTCATTCCGCTTCAACCTCAGCGTCAGTTTCCGCCAATTCAATTGCCAAAACTGCCTCATCATCATCATCAGCTTTGTTGTCGGGGTCGTCCTATTCGAAAAGTTCGAATCGTTGCCAAGCGGTTAACGAGGACGGGCCGGGGAACAGCAACCCGGTTAGCGGCAGCATCAGCGCCTGGGTGACCGGCCGGGCACTTCAAGCCGGCGCCAGCGGCGATAAGCGGCAAGATGCGCAGTCAGACAGCACTCCAGATCTGCCGCAGCAGCACCGTAAGAAGCAAAAGCATCGTCGAAAAATCCCGTCTCCGTTAGCAACGGCAGCAAGGACGCACCAAGCGTGCAGAAATGCTTGAACTTTTTTCGTCGCGCGGTCCACTTAATTGGCGGCGACGGGCCGGCCCTCGAACCGCTAGACGGCGTTCGGCGGCACCCGAACCCGGATGTGGACTCCGCTGATGACGCCACCATACCTTGCGTCTCTCCTCTGGTCGATTCGCGCGCCGCCACGCCGATCGACTCCAGTCTGGAGGCTGCTTAAATCGAGCGAGCAAAAGCTACAGTTAAATCAAACAATAAATTGCAAATCTTCCAGTCTTTGTTTGGCGACGAAGAGCTGCCAGCTTCGCCGCCGCCGCCGCCACCTCCGCCGCCGCCGCTGCCGTCCGCGACGTCGCAGCAATTGATTACAGAAGCGGAAGTCATCAAAAAGAAGAAGCCAGCAGTTGAGCGTCGACTAAGCGTCGAATCGGAGAGCGGCTACGGGTCGTTTACTCAGTACGAAACTTTTCCTTATTCGTCCGGCACGATTGACAGCGTTGGCGGCGGCAACGGCGTCAGCGGAGCGTCGCCACCTTGGGATTCGTTGTGCGCCGATTTTCTCAGCCAGACAGATTCGCCGCTGCCCGAGGCTCCGGCAGTGAAATGCGAAGATTCGTCCCCAGCAACGCGTGGACAATCGCCAAGGCAGTGGCCGAGCGACAGGTCGTTGTCGAGCTGGGACCGACGTCGGGATCGTTCGCAGTCTAGAGGTTCGCGGCATAATTCTGGCAGGGAATCCCGGGCGTTTCAACGCGACCATCGTTCCAGAGAGTCGCGTCGAGATTATCAAAGCCATCGCCGAGACGATTCCTGGGAATGGGAATTCCGCCGGGGTAATTCCCGACGTCGAGAGTCCGGCGATTCGCGTCGCGGTGAATCCCGGGAATTTCGAAGAGACGATTCTAGAGATTCAAGGGAATTCCGTCGCCGTGAATCCCGGGAATTCCAACGAGGTGAATCCCGGGAATTCCAACGGAGGGAATCCCGGGAATTCCAACCAAGGGAATCCCGGGAATTTCGAGGTGAATCCCGGGAATTCCACCAAAGTGAATCCCGGAAATTCCAACAAGGAGAATCCCGGGAATTCCAACGAAGAGAATCCCGGGAATTCCAACGAGGAGAATCCAGGAAATTCCAACGTCGGGACTCCCGATTCGATTCGGCGCGCCGCGGCTGGCAAGATGACGAAGTTGAACAGCCAATGTCGCCGCCTTCGGCGACAAGCGAGCCCGATTGAGCCAGCCGCCTCTGCACGCTGGCGGCCTGCTGCTCCGCGTACCAGTTTAAATGCTATTGTTCAACAACTGCAGCAGCGGCCGCGCGTCGTCGCGTTCGCCGCCGCGTAGACAAAAGCGCGAACAGCGCGCCACCCAGACCGAGGAGGCGCCGCCGCCAAGTCGGCCGACAGCTGCCGTGCCGCCGGTGCAAATCGCCGCAGATTCCGGCGCTGGCGCCTCGTCGAATGGAGCTTCCAATCTGTTGTTGAACTCGGCTGCTGCTCAGCCTCTGTCATCAACTGCTGCTGTTCCTGTCACCCTGCCCAGCACACTGGAGCGTCAGTGGCTTGCTGAATCTTTCGAATCCCTGTTCCGTCGGGCTCGCGATCTCAAACAGCGCGTCGATGCCGCTATTCGAGGTCGCCGACCTACGACTGGCAATTTGGCTGGCAACTCTTCGACCACAGCTGCGTCGGCAGGTGCCGATGTGGACTCGAACGCTAAGCGGCATTTCCTATTGGCTAGCGTGCTGTTCCTTGCTGGTTGCTGGGCCGTTGAAGAGCGTCGCAGTCCAGGCTCTGACAATGGCAGCACTAAGCGAACTTATCACGAGATATCGCAATTTATTCGACATTTTATTCGGGTATTTCACGAGCGCCACGGCGGCAGTCCGGTTTCTAATTCAACGTCTAATTCCGGGTCGGGTTCGGTTGCTGTCGGTGGCTCCAAGGCCAGCGGCTGTTTGGTTGAACTGTGCTTCCTAATGCTTAAATCTATTGTGGATTACAGACAGTTCTGCTGCTATAGGTGAGGCTGTTATTCATTAGCTTCTGTATTCAATGCTTCAATTTTCCAAATCCCAGTTCCCGAATCCCCAATCCCAGTTCCCGAATTCCATATTCCAGTTCCCGAATCTCAAATCCCAAATCCCAGTTCCCGAATCCCCAATCCCAGTTCCCGAATCCCCAATCCCAGTTCCCGAATTCCATATTCCAGTTCCCGAATCTCAAATCCCAAATCCCAGTTCCCGAATCCCCAATCCCAGTTCCCGAATTCCATATTCCAGTTCCCGAATCTCAAATCCCAGCTCTCAAATCCCAAATCCCAGTTTCTTAATCCCAAATCCCAGTTCCTGAATCCCAAATCCCAGCTCTCAAATCCCAAATCCCAGTTCTCGAATCCCAAATCCTAGTTCCTGAATCTTAAATCCTAATTCCTGGATCCTAAATCCCAGTACCTCAATCCCAAATCTCAGTTCCCGAATCCCAAATCCCAGTTCCCGAATACCAATTCCCAGTTTTTTAATCCCAAATCCCAATTCCCGAATCCTAAATCCCAGTTCCCGAATCCCAAGTCCCCATTCCCGAATCTAAAATCCCAGTTTCTTAATCCCAAATCCCAGTTACTTAATCCCAAATCTCAGTTCCTGAATCCCAAATCCCAGTTCCTGAATCCCTAATCCCAGTTCCCGAATCCCACATCCCAGTTCCCGAATCCTAAATCCCAGTTCCTGAATCCCAAATCCAAGTTCCGGAATCCCATATCCCGCTTCCCCAGTACCTAGTCTGGACCGCAAGATATCTGGATAATATAAATTGTTTTGGTAGTTTCCGTAGGAACTGCATGATCTGTCTTAAAAAAAAACTCAGAGCAGCACTGTACAGACCTAGCCAAAAAAATTCTGATTAGATTGGCAGTTTTTTCTTATTTCTGCCCAAACTGTGCCTGGGTGGGGAAAGAAAGATTTCCGGTTCGAAAATCGAAATCTTGTTTTTTGCCTTGGCCCTCCTAATCAGTCAGCTAGTAACTGGCGACTTTCAAAAAGTGCGATACATTTTACACAGTTCTTATTTTTTATGACTAGTAGTGAAGCATTAAGCTGCGCACGGCTGTTCAGTCCAAGGATTTGTTGGGGAGGGGGGGTGGGTCGCCGCACACACCCTCAATCACCCCAGAGTCACCCCGATGCAAGCAATGGAGAGTTAAGTGTCTTGCTCAAGGATACAAATAATTCCAAGTGGTTTAGAATCGAACCCCCGACCTTTTAGAGTCGTGAGTTCGACTCTCTAAACACTAGGCTAAAACCTCTGCAATCCCCCTCAGATCCTTCAAGGACCTCTTCAATCCCCACAGATCCTTCAGGGACCTCTGCAATCCCCTCAGATCCTTCAGGGACCTCTGCAATCCCCTCAGATCCTTCAGGGACCTCTGCAATCCCCCTCAGATCCTTCAGGGACCTCTGCAATCCCCTCAGATCCTTCAGGGACCTCTGCAATCCCCTCAGATCCTTCAGGGACCTCTGTAATCCCCCTCAGATCCTTCAGGGACCTCTGCAATCCCCCTCAGATCCTTCAGGGACCTCTGCAACCCCCCTCAGATCCTTCAGGGACCTCTGCAATCCCCCTCAGATCCAATTCAGGGACCTCTGCAATCCCCCTCAGATCCTTCAGGGACCTCTGCAATCCCCTCAGATCCTTCAGGGACCTCTGCAACCCCCCTCAGATCCTTCAGGGACCTCTGCAATCCCCCTCAGATCCAATTCAGGGACCTCTGCAATCCCCCTCAGATCCTTCAGGGACCTCTGCAATCCCCTCAGATCCTTCAGGGACCTCTGCAATCCCCTCAGATCCTTCAGGGACCTCTGCAATCCCCCTCAGATCCTTCAGGGACCTCTGCAATCCCCCTCAGATCCTTCAGGGACCTCTGCAACCCCCCTCAGATCCTTCAGGGACCTCTGCAATCCCCCTCAGATCCAATTCAGGGACCTCTGCAATCCCCTCAGATCCTTCAGGGACCTCTGCAATTCCCCTCAGATCCTTCAGGGACCTCTGCAATCCCCCTCAGATCCAATTCAGGGACCTCTGCAATCCCCCTCAGATCCTTCAGGGACCTCTGCAATCCCCTCAGATCCTTCAGGGACCTCTGCAATCCCCTCAGATCCTTCAGGGACCTCTGCAATCCCCCTCAGATCCTTCAGGGACCTCTGCAACCCCCCTCAGATCCTTCAGGGACCTCTGCAATCCCCCTCAGATCCTTCAGGGACCTCTGCAATCCCCCTCAGATCCAATTCAGGGACCTCTGCAATTCCCCTCAGATCCTTCAGGGACCTCTGCAACCCCCCTCAGATCCAATTCAGGGACCTCTGCAATCCCCCTCAGATCCTTCAGGGACCTCTGCAATTCCCCTCAGATCCTTCAGGGACCTCTGCAATTCCCCTCAGATCCTTCAGGGACCTCTGCAATCCTCCTCAGATCCTTCAGAACTTCTACTATTCAAATTTTTCACCTTCCATTTCCACTCAGACCGGAGCTCGCCGCCAGCAGCTCTGCTTTCAAAGCCGGCCGATTGCCCAGCGATCAGCAGAGTCCGTGCATCGAGCGCCTGCTGCTTCTGTACCAAGCCGACGAGACCTGGCGGCTCATGACTCGCCTGCGTCAGAAAATGCGCCAGGACACTCCGCAGCTGCAAACTTTAGAAGAGGAAGTCACTCGGCGGTGCGGTGTGTCTCCTAGCGGACCAGCTGATCGATTTAGTCACCTGTTGTGCTATTTGCACACGGCTGTTGATGTCGCCTGGCCGGACGCTTGATTTGGATCGGTTGCCATGCAGTAGCTAAGATGTTGCTAGGTAGTTGCTAAGCCGTCGCTAAGCCATTGCTAAGTAGTTGGTAAGCCGTCGCTAAGCGGTTGCTAGGTAGTTGCTAAGCCGTCGCTAAGTGGTTGCTAGGTTGTTGCTAGGCCGTCGCTAAGTGGTTGCTAGGTTGTTGCTAAGCCATTGCTAGGTACTTGCTAAGCCGTCGCTAAGCGGTTGCTAGGTTGTTGCTAGGCCGTCGCTAAGCGGTTGCTAGGTTGTTGGTAAGCCATTGCTAGGTTGTTGGTAAGCCATTGCTAGGTTGTTGCTAAGCCGTCGCTAAGCGGTTGCTAGGTGTTGCTAAGCCATTACTAGTTTGTTGCTAAGCCATTGCTAGGTTGTTGCTAAGCCGTCGCTAAGCGGTTGCTTCTCGTAGGTTGCTAAGTATGCAATTACTAAGTGGTTGCTATGCAGTTGCTATGCCGTTTCTTCGTCCTTTTGTGTCCACTTATTTAGAAGAAAAAAATCGAATACTATTGAAAAAAAATTTTAAAATTAATTTATTGCCAATGGTAAAGTAATTATCTCCATGTATCTTTCCCTGAATAGATTTTTAACTAAATACCGCATCTACATTATTGTTACACAAAATTAAAAGTCTTTTAAAGAATGTGTTTTTGCCTATGTAGTATTTTATTTTTCATTGTTGCAGTTTCTCTCCGACCTTGATTCTGATTCAGTCAGTCAGTCTGCTCATTCATTCTATTTGCTCTACACAGTTTTTTTGTTCAGATTAATATGAAAGCAAACACAGCTGGGACATGTGACAAGGTATTTCCTGTATGTAATAGTCAGCTGCTAAATGCCTAAACATATTAACAAAAAAGTTAGATAATTTTTTTAGTTGGGCTTTTTTGCTTCCGCTTGCTTTTTTTTCTCTCGCTTGATTTCTGCTTCCGCCTATCTATCTTTCTGTCTGCAAGTTTGTTTGGCCTTTCATCTGTCTGTAATTATTGATGAATTGATTTAAATTATTTAAATTAATAGTCAATAAATTTGCTTTGTTTATCATAATTTATAGAATATTATTATAATTTTTATTATTTGCTTGTCCGCTTGTTAATCGATCTCATTCTCACATTTTTGTCACCTGATTTTGTATAAATAAAAAGAGCGAATTGATAATATATTATTATTTATTTAAAGTCACTATTCATTATATAAATATGATATGCTATTTAAACACATATATATATATATAGATATGCATTAATCTAGCACACCTGCTCGCAATGTACCTGTTTACTGGGACCCCCCATTCTCAACAGTGAAGTGGCCGTGCTTGCAAGGTTATTAAATAACCGTATAAATTAATTTGTTTCTGTTTAATTAGTCTGCCAAGTTTCTGCCGATGTCATTACTATTGTTATAAATATTGTGATATCCGTTTAACAAGTAGTTTTGAAGTTCAATTTGGCTGCGGCCACTGCTTCCACTTTGTGAATATGACTGACTGTGCTGACATTTTTGCCGGTTTGGGATAGGGTCAGGTGCCCTCGTTAACTCTAATGCCTTAATCCATTGTTCTCTGTCCTATCACTATCTGATCCTAGAGTTAAGACCATAATCTGACCCTGGTGTGTTTCATGACCATCATCTGACCCTAGTGTGTATCATGACCATAATCTGATCCTAGAGTTAAGACCATAATCTGACCCTGGTGTGTATCATGACCATCATCTGACCCTGGTGTGTATCATGACCATCATCTGACCCTGGTGTGTATCATGACCATCATCTGACCCTGGTGTGTATCATGACCATCATCTGACCCTAGTGTGTATCATGACCATCATCTGACCCTAGTGTGTATCATGACCATCATCTGACCCTAGTGTGTATCATGACCATCATCTGACCCTAGTGTGTATCATGACCATCATCTGACCCTGGTGTGTATCATGACCATCATCTGACCCTAGTGTGTATCATGACCATCATCTGACCCTAGTGTGTATCATGACCATCATCTGACCCTAGTGTGTATCATGACCATCATCTGACCCTAGTGTGTATCATGACCATCATCTGACCCTAGTGTGTATCATGACCATCATCTGACCCTAGTGTGTATCATGACCATCATCTGACCCTAGTGTGTATCATGACCATAATCTGACCCTGGTGTGTATCATGACCATCATCTGACCCTAGTGTGTATCATGACCATCATCTGACCCTAGTGTGTATCATGACCATCATCTGACCCTAGTGTGTATCATGACCATCATCTGACCCTAGTGTGTATCATGACCATCATCTGACCCTAGTGTGTATCATGACCATCATCTGACCCTAGTGTGTATCATGACCATCATCTGACCCTGGTGTGTATCATGACCATCATCTGACCCTAGTGTGTATCATGACCATCATCTGACCCTAGTGTGTATCATGACCATCATCTGACCCTAGTGTGTATCATGACCATCATCTGACCCTAGTGTGTATCATGACCATCATCTGACCCTAGTGTGTATCATGACCATCATCTGACCCTAGTGTGTATCATGACCATAATCTGACCCTAGTGTGTATCATGACCATAATCTGACCCTGGTGTGTATCATGACCATCATCTGACCCTAGTGTGTATCATGACCATCATCTGACCCTAGTGTGTATCATGACCATCATCTGACCCTAGTGTGTATCATGACCATCATTTGACCCTAGTGTGTATCATGACCATCATCTGACCCTAGTGTGTATCATGACCATCATCTGACCCTAGTGTGTATCATGACCATCATCTGACCCTAGTGTGTATCATGACCATCATCTGACCCTAGTGTGTATCATGACCATCATCTGACCCTAGTGTGTATCATGACCATCATCTGACCCTAGTGTGTATCATGACCATCATCTGACCCTAGTGTGTATCATGACCATCATCTGACCCTAGTGTGTATCATGACCATCATCTGACCCTAGTGTGTATCATGACCATCATTTGACCCTAGTGTGTATCATGACCATCATCTGACCCTAGTGTGTATCATGACCATCATCTGACCCTAGTGTGTATCATGACCATCATCTGACCCTAGTGTGTATCATGACCATCATCTGACCCTAGTGTGTATCATGACCATCATCTGACCCTAGTGTGTATCATGACCATCATCTGACCCTAGTGTGTATCATGACCATCATCTGACCCTAGTGTGTATCATGACCATCATCTGACCCTAGTGTGTATCATGACCATCATTTGACCCTAGTGTGTATCATGACCATCATCTGACCCTAGTGTGTATCATGACCATCATCTGACCCTAGTGTGTATCATGACCATCATCTGACCCTAGTGTGTATCATGACCATCATCTGACCCTAGTGTGTGTCATGACCATCATTTGACCCTAGTGTGTATCATGACCATGATCTGACCCTAGTGTGTATCATGACCATCATCTGACCCTAGAGTAATGACCTTCATCTGACCCTAGTGTGTATCATGACCATCATCTGACCCTAGAGTAATGACCTTCATCTGACCCTAGTGTGTATCATGACCATGATCTGACCCTAGTGTGTATCATGACCATCATCTGACCCTAGAGTAATGACCTTCATCTGACCCTAGAGTCATGACCTTCATCTGACCCTAGAGTCATGACCATCATCTGACCCAAGAGTCATGACCTTCAACTGCCCCTAGAGTCATGACCTTCATCTGACCCTAGTGTCGTGACCTTCATCTGACCCTAGAGTCATGACCTTCATCTGACCCTAGTGTCATGACGCACGTCCTAATTGAGAAGTTACGTCACCTCTGCTTGACCGCCATGCCTGACCTGACCCCCCTTGTCCCGAGGTGAAATGTCAGAGAAGTCAAGCTCGCCGAATTTTGAGCTGTCAGCAAAGAATAAAAAAACGCAATTCGAATCGGTCTTTCCGCGTCGCTTCTGTCGCTAAAACTTTTTCTAAAATCCCCCAGGCCTACTCTTTTTGTCCAACGGCGTAGAGTTATTATTTGTCTATTTATTTATTTTCCAAACTAAACAATTTTTGTGTTCCTATAAAATTGTGCGCTCCAATGCTGTGTACTGTATGTTGGTCAAACATTTTCTTGCGGTGTCCGAATGCTTCCGTTACGAGAGCCTTGCGCGCACACACACACTGCTAAATTTATGTCGAAGCAAGATCTTTCACGAATTCGTCTCGTTTGCGAAATTAAAATCAACTATTCAAGTTTTATTTTACTTATTTCAGTTAACTCTGTGTCTGTCCCGTATCGTGTTGCTGTTTTACTTTTTCCCCCAGGAGCCTGCTATTCTATCTCATCTATATTTATTCTATCTATAAATTTGTTGCATGACTGTCATTTCTGTGGTGTGCAAAATTTTGAAGCCAATCTATGCTGACTCCCCGAGCACAACTGCGTGATAATCACAAGCCCTATAATACTCGACTGTTTGAAATTTGAGCTAAAATAAACATCAAATGCTGAATTGTTCTTCGAGGCCTTTGCGAAGGAAGGCTTTTGAGGAAAGAATTGCTGCAGTAACTGAATTGAACCACGGTGCACACTCTGTCACCAGTCTGAATAAAACACCTGCGTAGCTGCATGACTTTATGCTTGTGTTGTTATTGTTCTTTTTAATATAGCTTTTTGCAGCCCATTTGGGCCTAGGTGCATTGAATTTAATCCAAGATACGTTGGCCTGCCACAGCGGCATTCAATTTGGTCCAACAAGCATCAATTGGGTCCGAACGCTCGTGAGCCATTGGGCAAGCTCTTGCCTCTCCGCAACCGTCTGCAGGTTGTTGCGTACCGCTGGAATGTCAGCCTCTCTACCAACAATTTTCAGTCGCTTTTCCAGAGCTCTGCTGATAGTCCAAATCTGATAACCAAACGGAACTGTTCCTTCAAATGCTGCTACATTTCCTGCAACGTCAACAAAGGTTTCGTCTCAATTGCATCGAGTAGCAGTTGGACCTGATACTCTCGAGCACCTTGCCTTTGCGGTTTCCACAGGCCTCGCAGGCAATCTCTGACAGCAGAGTTTCAACGCGCTGATGGATGCTGCAAACCATCTTTTCTTTTACGAGTACATTCAGCAACCTTGCAGTGTCCTTTGGGTGTTCACCTCTGGCATTCGTTCAAAAGCCTAGCATACGGTCCACAAATCTGGGGCTGATCTTGCTCCTCCGCAGCAATTTCAAATGAAGCTATGGACCAAATTGATGCTTGTTGGACCAAACTAAATGCTTCTGTGCCAGCCTTGCTACCATAGACAAAAGCTCCGTTGCATTGGCAAACGTATCTTGGATTAAATTAAATGCGCGTATAGGCCCAAATGGGCTGCCAGAAGCTATATTGTACCATGACCTTTGTGCCCGCTGGGCACTTATTCTTGCCTTTTAATAGTACATTAATACCCATGATTTAAGGGCGTTAATGGGAAAATCAGAGGCGCCCGAGGATTTCTCATTAACGCCCGCAAAGCATGGGTATTAATGTACTATTGAAACGAAATAGGGCGGAACGGCATTTAGCATGGTGAAAGGGAATTGTGAGGTTAAACTGAATAGTGAGGGGCGGAGAGGCAAACAACACACTATGTTAATAGAACGTATATACAGATGTCGCACAGTTTTCAAGCACTTCAACGCATGCAACTTGTAACAGTTTAGGTGGCTTTGAATTGCTGATGGTTCCTATAGCTCTAGTGTACGAAATTGAATTGTCCCAGAGAGGCCTGTGAGCGATGGCCAGAGAGACAAGACGAGAGCTGCTTCAACCGAATCCGTGACCTGTACCTGCATTCTTCCGGGACTCACAGACGCCACTATATGGTAAATTTGATGTCGGAATGATCGGAATTGAAGATTTCCAAAAAGTAAACGACTTTGTTCTTGCCATCGGATATATATTAAAATTTAACATCAGCACTTGCTCATATGGCAAGCTTAATAACATATCTAGAAATCGCCTATAGAATTTAGGAGCACCCCGTCAGTTTAGGGACATCCAATTGTCCTTTTCCCAGGTCATCCAGGCACCAACAATCTCATTGCATTTCGAATCTGGCCGGATCCTGAACTATCTCGTTAATTTTTTCGACATGGTCGTGTTTGTCAAGAATATAGCCCTGCACTCCGTAGTGCCCGATCAAATTTTGTTTCTTATAGTGCTGATCGAGAGCACTTACAGTACAACTAACGGTTAAAAATGTTTTGGTCATAGAGAGCTCATTGTATCAATTAGTTGTCGTGTTAGTACATGCAGTTATCATGGTCCGACAAGCAAAAATGTCATGCTTCTGCTCCAGACACTAAGCAAATACATGTATGAGTGTGTACTAATAGATACGACGTACAATCGGGGACAACTACAACACTAGTAATACAATCTATATGATTCAATGGTAATACATGTAGATTGTCTATATTGGAGACAGACAATGATAGCATTTTTCTCACGAATGGCGAAACCAGCTACGAGTGCCTAAAATCAACCATTGTTTATGAAAAAATCACATTGTCTCAAGAATGTACTTTTAATAGCTTTAATAGCTTTAAAGTACAATCTCGCGGCTAAAAATGCAGCTGTCTGTAGTGATTATAAAAGCGACTTCAATTTCAATTTTACACAATCTACAGGATCAAGATGGAGGAGGCTGCGGGAGACTACAACTGGCCGAAGGCAATTACGAGCGTAAAACCCTCGAGGCCCAACCCCCAAGACACAGTGAAATGTACATGCCTACGATAAATAAAGTTAGGGCCGCTGTACACTCCTGTGAGTGTGTGCCTGTGCGTAAGACTGCTTGTGTGCCTGCTCAGGGGAGTCGGCGGAATGGGCAGTAATGCCTCGCGCCATTTGTGTGACCTTGTCGTTTAAAGTGCATCAGAGTGCACTCAGCCCCCTGGACTGTATAGATTCTTGAACGCTAACGAGTGAGTCATTTTTAATTTATTCCATCTTAATAATAGACCATGAAGTTCAACCATGGACGAAATCAATCCTGCACCTATGACGCATTAGACCTACATGTAAAGGAGATTTTACCATAGACAAAATCAATTCTGCATGCTTGGGCGTGCGTGCAAGATCAGCAATTTTCAGCAAGATCAGACTGAAGGCTCAAGAGACTAGCTGAGAATGTCCGTGGGTTGAGGTTTGCCCATTATTGAAGCTTGATAAGAAAAATCTGACATAGTTCCAACAGGATCTTCATAGTCACCTGGTGCCACCTGTTGAAGGTGCCGACGGCGTCGGGGTGATGGCTGAATGCTTGAATGACTAGCTTAGGATGTCCAGCAGTTGATTTTTGCCCACTGTCGAGGCTTGATCGGCGAAACTAGAGAAATCAGCATCAGGGTGTCCATTGTCACCTGGTGTAATCTATTGAAGGTGCCGACGGCGTCGGGATGATGACGGAATGCTTGAGAGACTAGCTGAGAATGTCTGACGGTTGATTCTTGCCCACTGTCGAGGCTTGATCGGCGAAACTAGAGAAATCCGCATCAGGGTGTCCATAGTCACCTGGTGCCACAGCTGTTGAGGGTCCAGAAGCTCCACCTGGGTGAAGGCTAGTGACCAACGAAGTCAGAACTGATGCAGACACATGTGGTCGACGTGCTGATGGAATTTGGAGACTTGGCAAGGCTGCACTGAGGCGCAGTGCTGATTGGCGCACAGGGGTGTACTGAATACACTAGCGCTTATGGGAAAAATCCGACCTTCTGGCAGAATCGTCGAATATCTCGACGGTCCGGAGGGCTGGCGACTTGATTCTTGTTTGAGAAGGTGCGCAACAAAAAGTTAGCCCGTGTTCTTGAATTTCGTGTGCCTGCGTTGCTCCGTTCCGGCGCAGCAAAAAAAATTGTCAGGGGGGGAAATTTCCCCCCCCCCCTTGGTAGTTCTACTGTTAATCCTCTACGCATGGAACTTGATGCTGTAATCAATATATTGTTTTTGACAGATTTTAGACGGCAAACAAACTGCTGCTATGAAACCAATCGAGCGTAGGCGAGGCTCAAAATCAGCACTTGAAAAATCTGGATTATCAGCCTAAGCACCTGTCAAGAATTTTCCACAATATTGCAAAATTCGCCATGTGGCTCACTAGTATTCATACGCATTAAAGCAATTTTAAAATATAGGTCAGCAATGTATGATTGCGTCAATAGTTTATATTTTTGTTAAATTATACTTTTGCTGATTAAAAGATAAAAAAGGCAAATCGGCCACGCCTAAACAAGTCTTGCATAGAAACACTATAGACAGCAGAGACAAGGAGGATGAGAGGGGTCCAGAGAGGCAGTGAGAAAATGCGAGGGAGGGGTCAGACAGGGATAAAGGAAGAGGGAGAGGAGACAGAGAGAGCGAGTGAGACAGGAAGACTGAGGGACTGAGAGACAGAGAGAGCGAGTGAGAGACGGGGAGACTGAGGGACTGAGAGACAGGGAGGGGGAGAGGGAGACAGGGAGACTGAGGGACTGAGAGACAGGGAGGGGGAGAGGGAGACAGGGAGACTGAGGGACTGAGCCACAGGGAGGGAAAGTGTAGACAATATCACGGGAAGTGACCTCAGCCAGACACGGGTCCCATCCTTTCCCGTCTCTGCTTTCGCTTCTTCTGTCGCTCTTTCTTGGCGAAAGACTCCGCCGGCCTGGAAGCAGCAGAAAGGCCGCCAGACGCTGTCTGCTGCTGCCACAGGCAGAGCATGCCGTCCTCAGAGCCGGTCACCAGAGAGTTGGTCTCGCTGTCCCAGTGACAGCACCGCACAGTGTCCGCATGCCCGACAGCGCCTTCGCTCAGCCATACCGGAGCCGTCTGCTGCTTCAACGACAGCACGCCCAGCCTGCCGCTGTGTTGGCCAACAAGCAGGTGGTGGCCGCAGGTGAGCGGGCCGACAATATAGTCGGCCACCCGGCTTGTAACACCATCGTCAGCTTCCTCGCTGGCGTCATCATGGATAGTCGGGCCGCCGAGGACAGGCAATCTATCCAGCTCAATCAGAGTGTCGCCAAGTTCTTCAGCTTCGAACAGCGCGTAGCCCTCCTGCCCGGTGAGCACGTAGGCAACTGACTCGGCCAGTTGAGCTGGCTGCAGGTCGCTGTCGGCTGCAATCCAATCTGCGCCGTGGATTCCGCAGCCGGCATTGTAGGTGAACACCAGGGCGTCGTCTTCGCATTCAGCTGTGAGATCGAATGAACAGGCCAGGCCGTCCAGGCTGGCTGTGAGCAGGCGGCGCGACCGGCTTGGGTGGAATCGAACCCGGGCCAGCGAGTCCTGATGTGAGTCACTGTAGCAGCCTAGCGGCGCCGTGGGGAATCGCCTGCGGTGTGGGGAGATTGACAGTGGGGATTGTCCTGTCATTTACTGCCCCAAATACCCTTCAGGCTCAGCCCAAAATACCCTTCAGGCTCAGCCCAAAATACGCCTTCAGACACAGCTCCCAAATATCCTTCAGACTCAGCTCCCAAATACCCTTCAGACTCAGCTCCCAAATACCCTTCAGACACAGCTCCCAAATACCCTTCAGACTCAGCTCCCAAATACCCTTCAGACACAGCTCCCAAATACCCTCAGACACAGCTCCCAAATACCTTCAGACACAGCTCCCAAATACCCTACAGGATCAGCCCCAAATACCCTTCAGACTCAGCTCCCAAATACCCTTCAGGATCAGCCCCAAATACCCTTCAGACTCAGCTCCCAAATACCCTTCAGGATCAGCCCCAAATACCCTTCAGACTCAGCTCCCAAATACCCTTCAGACTCAGCTCCCAAATACCCTACAGGATCACCCCTAAAGACCCTTCAGGATCAGCCCCAAATACCCTTCAGACTCAGCTCCTAAATACTCTTCAGACTCAGCTCCCAAATACCCTTCAGACTCAGCTACTAAATACCCTTCAGGATCAGCCCCAAATACCCTTCAGACTCAGCTCCCAAATACCCTTCAGACTCAGCTCCCAAATACCCTTCAGGATCAGCCCCAAATACCCTTCAGACTCAGCTCCCAAATACCCTTCAGACTCAGCTCCCATATACCCTTCAGACTCAGCTCCTAAATACCCTTCAGACTCAGCTCCCAAATACCCTTCAGGATCAGCCCCAAATACCCTTCAGACTCAGCTCCCAAATACCCTTCAGGATCAGCCCCAAATACCCTTCAGACTCAGCTCCCAAATACCATTCAGACTCAGCTCCCAAATACCCTTCAGACTCAGCTCCCAAATACCCTTCAGGATCAGCCCCAAATACCCTTCAGGATCAGCCCCAAATACCCTTCAGACTCAGCTCCTAAATACCCTTCAAGGTAACCCACCTGTCCCAGAAGACAATCCTGGCATCCTGGTTAGCAGAATCCAGCTCCGCACCAGCACATAGCAACAATCCATCGCAGCTGATATCAGCCGTAGACATGCAGTCGCCGGACTCGCTATTAAATCTAACAATAGCAGCAGATCCACCTTTGTTATTATTAACTCGAAGATCCCATAGCAACAGCTGGTCGTCCCACCTGCTAGCGCAGGTTAACAGCTCATACCAGGCTGCCCGAGAGAATCTGCAATCTACTATTTGACTGTCGTGACCGGATCCCAACAGCTGCCCATCAATAGGCTGCAGAGAACGCCTGTCAAGCAGCAGGATCTGGTTGCTAGGGGAACAGACTGCCAAGCGACTAGTTGGCTGCAGATTAGCCGGCTGGGATGCCAATTGGATAACAAAGGAGTGCTGAGGACTGGAACTGGCAGTGGAAGCAGAATTGACCAAGCTGAGGTTTCTCCAGCTAGGTGGCTGGTTGCCACCTGATTCTGTTGTTGCTGTTGCTCTTGTTGCCATGTAAAAGAGCGGGGTTGATGTTTGATATTGATAAGATTTGAAGCTAAGCATGAATAATTATGCAGGTTAATTTATTTCTTATTGATTTAATTACTACAATTTAGAATGACACACGAGCAAGGAGTGAAGGGAGATGATTGAACAGAGATGCAGGGAGTGAAGGGAGATGATTGAACAGAGATGCAGGGAGTGAAGGGAGATGATTGAACAGAGATGCAGGGAGTGAAGGGAGATGATTGAACAGAGATGCAGGGAGTGAAGGGAGATGATTGAACAGAGATGCAGGGAGTGAAGGAAGATGATTGAACAGAGATGCAGGGAGTGAAGGGAGATGATTGAACAGAGATGCAGGGAGTGAAGGGAGATGATTGAACAGAGATGCAGGGAGTGAAGGGAGATGATTGAACAGAGATGCAGGGAGTGAAGGAAGATGATTGAACAGAGATGCAGGGAGTGAAGGGAGATGATTGAACAGAGATGCAGGGAGTGAAGGGAGATGATTGAACAGAGATGCAGGGAGTGAAGGGAGATGATTGAACAGAGATGCA
The DNA here is from genome assembly GCA_002269645.1 of Macrostomum lignano. Taxonomy (NCBI): domain Eukaryota; kingdom Metazoa; phylum Platyhelminthes; family Macrostomidae; genus Macrostomum; species Macrostomum lignano. The sequence goes on from NIVC01002734.1 coordinate 47,055, forward strand.
GGGAGTGAAGGGAGATGATTGAACAGAGATGCAGGGAGTGAAGGGAGATGATTGAACAGAGATGCAGGGAGTGAAGGGAGATGATTGAACAGAGATGCAGGGAGTGAAGGGAGATGATTGAACAGAGATGCAGGGAGTGAAGGGAGATGATTGAACAGAGATGCAGGGAGTGAAGGGAGATGATTGAACAGAGATGCAGGGAGTGAAGGGAGATGATTGAACAGAGATGCAGGGAGTGAAGGGAGATGATTGAACAGAGATGCAGGGAGTGAAGGGAGATGATTGAACAGAGATGCAGGGAGTGAAGGGAGAAGAACTGAGAGATGCAGGGAGTGAATGGAGAAGAACTGAGGGATGCAGGGAGTGAATGGAGAAGAACTGAGAGATGCAGGGAGTGAAGGGAGATGATTGAACAGAGATGCAGGGAGTGAAGGGAGATGATTGAACAGAGATGCAGGGAGTGAAGGGAGATGATTGAACAGAGATGCAGGAAGTGAAGGGAGAAGAACTGAGAGATGCAGGGAGTGAATGGAGAAGAACTGAGGGATGCAGGGAGTGAATGGAGAAGAACTGAGAGATGCAGGGAGTGAAGGGAGAAGAACTGAGAGATGCAGGGAGTGAAGGGGGATGATTGAACAGAGATGCAGGGAGTGAAGAGAGATGATTGAACAGAGATGCAGGAAGTGAAGGGAGAAGAATTGAGAGATGCAGGGAGTGAATGGAGAAGAACTGAAGGATGCAGGGAGTGAATGGAGAAGAACTGAGAGATGCAGGGAGTGAAGGGAGAAGAACTGAGAGATGCAGAGAGTGAAGGGAGATGATTGAACAGAGATGCAGGGAGTGAAGGGAGAAGAACTGAGGGATGCAGGGAGTGAAGGGAGATGATTGAACAGAGATGCAGGGAGTGAAGGGAGATGATTGAACAGAGATGCAGGGAGTGAAGGGAGATGATTGAACAGAGATGCAGGGAGTGAAGGGAGATGATTGAACAGAGATGCAGGGAGTGAAGAGAGATGATTGAACAGAGATGCAGGAAGTGAAGGGAGAAGAATTGAGAGATGCAGGGAGTGAATGGAGAAGAACTGAAGGATGCAGGGAGTGAATGGAGAAGAACTGAGAGATGCAGGGAGTGAAGGGAGAAGAACTGAGAGATGCAGAGAGTGAAGGGAGATGATTGAACAGAGATGCAGGGAGTGAAGGGAGAAGAACTGAGGGATGCAGGGAGTGAAGGGAGATGATTGAACAGAGATGCAGGGAGTGAAGGAAGAAGAACTGAGAGATGCAGGGAGTGAATGGAGAAGAACTGAGGGATGCAGGGAGTGAAGGGAGAAGAACTGAGAGATGCAGGGAGTGAATTGAGAAGAACTGAGAGATGCAGGGAGTGAATGGAGAAGAACTGAGACTGAGAGATGCAGGGAGTGAATTGAGAAGAACTGAGAGATGCAGGGAGTGAAGGGAGAAGAACTGAGAGATGCAGGGAGTGAAGGGAGAAGAACTGAGAGATGCAGGGAGTGAAAGGAGAAGAACTGATCAGAGATGCAGGGAGTGAAGGAAGAAGAACTGAGAGATGCAGGGAGTGAAGGGAGAAGAACTGAGAGATGCAGAGAGTGAAGGGAGAAGAACTGAGAGATTCAGGGAGTGAAGGAAGAAGAACTGAGAGATTCAGGGAGTGAAGGGAGAAGAACTGAGAGATGCAGGGAGTGAAGGGAGAAGAACTGAGAGATGCAGGGAGTGAAGGGAGAAGAACTGATCAGAGATGCAGGGAGTGAAGGGAGAACTGAGAGATGCAGAGAGTGAAGGGAGAAGAACTGAGAGATGCAGGGAGTGAAGGGAGAAGAACTGAGAGATGCAGGGAGTGAAGGGAGAAGAACTGAGAGATGCAGGGAGTGAAGGGAGAAGAACTGAGAGATGCAGGGAGTGAAGGGAGAAGAACTGATCAGAGATGCAGGGAGTGAAGGGAGAACTGAGAGATGCAGAGAGTGAAGGGAGAAGAACTGAGAGATGCAGGGAGTGAAGGGAGAAGAACTGAGATGCAGGGAGGGGAAGGTACAGAAAGAAATCAAGACAAGGTGAGAGTTAAATGAAGAAAGGAACTAGCTAAAGGTAAAATCCATGAAGTTAAAGATAAACTAAGTGGTGTCTAAAATCGAAATGAATAAATAAGACGAAGATTATGTTGTTCTACGGTCTAGACAGGTATAGCCAGTTATAATCATCTAGAAACGAGTTGAAATTGGCACACTTTAATCATGAACGAACTAAGAAGCATCTTTTTCTATAATTAACAGTTGTTTAGACTAATAGTTAATACAAAGTACACAGTGGTGCATAACAATATGCAGCATACCATATATAACAGTTATACAAATACGAAGTGCAAAGTATGCTAATTTTACTAAACTGCTAAACATAGGTTACCGGAAGAAATAGTGTTGTTCGACCAATGCCTGCAAGCATTTGTAACTTTTGAAAGTAAGTCAGGACATGAGGAAAATATTTACCAGAATATTAAGAAGAAAGTATTAGGTTATAAATAAAACTGCATTGCGCGTGTCATAGATTCCGAATCTCACGAATCTCTGTATCCCACCAAATCTTATATGAATCTCACCCAATCTTCTATAAATCTCACCCAATCCCTTATGAATCTCACCCAATCTTGTATGAATCTCACCCAATTTTATATGAATCTCACCCAATCCTCTATGAATCTCACCCAATCCTCTATGAATCTCACTCAATATTCTATGAACCTCACCCAATCTTATATGAATCTCATCCAATCCTGTATAAATCTCACCCAATCCTGTCTGAATCTCAACCAATCCTGTATGAATCTCACCCAATCCTATATGAATCTCACTCAATATTCTATGAATCTCACCCACTCTTGGATGCATCTCAAACTAGAAGGAAAGCATTGCCAAGAGAAGCACAAGTTAATGAATATTAATGAAGCTAGCTAACAATTGTTTTAAATAAGCCAGACGCATTTATGTATGAGTTATTAAAAAGATAGCAATTATAATCCATCGTATAAATAATAACGTAAAAGAAGACAGATAGAATGAAACAGTTAAACCTGGAAACAGAAAATAGCATACATACGATATTGCATATTGCATATTGTATATTGCATAGCGTACACGTATTTACTTGCTTATGTCGGATTTAGGATTCTGTAGTTTGGGAAGGCAGCGGAACTTCATTGGTAGACAGGTAAGGAGGGTAGTGGAACTTCATTGGTAGACGAGGGCAGGATAGCGGCACTTCATTGGTAGACAAGGGGAGGAGGGCAGCGGAACTTCATTGGTAGACAAGCCGAGGGTAGCGGAATCTCATTGGTAGACAAGCGGAGGGTAGTGGAACTTCATTGGTAGATAAGGGGAGGAGGGTAGTGGAACTTCATTGGTAGACAAGCCGAGGGTAGCGGAACTTCATTGGTAGACAAGCGGAGGGTAGCGGAACTTCATTGGTAGACAGGTAAGGAGGGTAGCGGAACTTCATTGGTAGACAAGGGGAGGAGGGTAGCGGAACTTCATTGGTAGACAAGGGGAGCAGGGTAGCGACACTTCATTGGTACACAGGTAGGGAGGGTAGCGGAACTTCATTGGTAGACATGGGGAGCAGGGTAGCGGAACTTCATTGGTAGACATGGGGAGCAGGGTAGCGGAACTTCATTGGTAGACAAGGGGAGCAGGGTAGCGACACTTCATTGGTACACAGGTAAGGAGGGTAGCGGAACTTCATTGGTAGACATGGGGAGCAGGGTAGCGGAACTTCATTGGTAGACATGGGGAGCAGGGTAGCGGAACTTCATTGGTAGACAAGGGGAGCAGGGTAGCGACACTTCATTGGTACACAGGTAGGGAGGGTAGCGGAACTTCATTGGTAGACATGGGGAGCAGGGTAGCGGAACTTCATTGGTAGACATGGGGAGCAGGGTAGCGGAACTTCATTGGTAGACATGGGGAGCAGGGTAGCGGAACTTCATTGGTAGACATGGGGAACAGGGTAGCGGAACTTCATTGGTAGACAAGGGGAGGAGGGTAGCGGAACTTCATTGGTAGACAAGGGGAGCAGGGTAGCGGAACTTCATTGGTAGACAAGGGGAGGAGGGTAGCGGAACTTCATTGGTAGACATGGGGAGGAGGGTAGCGGAACTTCATTGGTAGACAAGGGGAGGAGGGTAGCGGAACTTCATTGGTAGACATGGGGAGGAGGGTAGCGGAACTTCATTGGTAGACAAGGGGAGGAGGGTAGCGGAACTTCATTGGTAGACAAGGGGAGCAGGGTAGCGGAACTTCATTGGTAGACAAGGGGAGGAGGGTAGCGGAACTTCATTGGTAGACAAGGGGAGCAGGGTAGCGGAACTTCATTGTTAGACAAAGGCCCAGTTGAGCACCTTCAACTTCTCCGCTGACTTTCCATAGATACGTCACTGATGTAACAAGTAGTTAATAAACATTTCTAACAAGATTTTCAATCCATCATTTCAGTTATTAATAAACTTATTCAGCCTTGCTTCTGGCAGCCCGATCGGCATTCCAATAGTAGGAAATCTGAGCCAATATAATACCGTTGCAAGCGGTGGACACGGTGTACATTACAACAACTAACTGATCCCCAGTCTCCTGCACAGACGTGAATATCCTAGCAACGCTGCCTAGGAACAGCAGCAGACAGGTGATAAGTGACAGCTGCCCAGTGCTGCTATTCCGATAGTTATACCAAGCCTGCCACAGCTTGCCAGAGGCTGTGAGCGGGACGCTGCCTGTCTGCAACAGTTGCAGCCAAGAGAACGGAGCCCGTGGCGACATCAGGTATGCCATGATCAGCGCGTACAACGTGAGAAAGCCCCAGCCGCGCACGGCCTGACCGCTGTAGAACAGAGTCAGGAAAGCAATCAAGCTAGTCTGGAACGCCATGAACAAGCCTTCGCCGTAGGCGCTAAACGGAAAGCCCCGTCGCCAGCCGTAAGATGCCGTAGCCGAGATGGCCACTAATTCCAATAGATTAGCGGCAAATGATAATCCGCGACTAGATCGGCTAGCAAAAATTTTAATAATCTGAGGCAGTTTAACAACTATGCTGCCTAGAATGATTCCATAGCCAAGGCCTTTGGTTATGAGTAGTTTTAGACAGGCAATGTCGAATAGATGACCAGATTGAAACATGGTGTCGTAGCAGTGCTCAGACACTGCCATTGAGAATAGTTGCCGAAATATGGCTGTCATCTTGTTTACTTTGGTTACTGTTGCTACTAAGCAGAAAGTATTTATGTATATAGTCTTGTCTTTAATATAGCAGAATATCGGAGACTAAACTTAACAATTTAACTGAAAGTGCATGTACGCTTATCCAAAGTACAAACTGGGTAGTACTCCTATAGACTAAGCAAAATACAAATCGAGTTAGTAGGCTATCCAAAGTACAAACAGGGTAGTAGGCTATACAAAGTACAAACAGGGTAGTAGGCTACTCAAAGTACAAACGGTGTAGTAGGCTATATAAAGTACAAACGGGGTAGTAGGCTATATAAAGTACAAACAGGGTAGTAGGCTATCCAAAGTACAAACTGGGTAGTAGGCTATCCAAAGTACAAACAGGGTACGTAGTAGGCTATCCAAAGTACAAACAGGGTAGTAGGCTACTCAAAGTACAAACGGTGTAGTAGGCTATACAAAGTACAAACGGGGTAGTAGGCTATACAGAGTACAAACGGTGTAGTAGGCTATATAAAGTACAAACGGGGTAGTAGGCTATATAAAGTACAAACAGGGTAGTAGGCTATCAAAAGTACAAACGGGGTAGTAGGCTATACAAAGTACAAACAGGGTACGTAGTAGGCTATCCAAAGTACAAACAGGGTAGTAGGCTATACAAAGTACAAACAGGGTAGTAGGCTATACAAAGTACAAACAGGTTAGTAGGCTACCCAAAGTACAAACGGGTAGTAGGCTATCCAAAGTACAAACAGGGTAGTAGGCTATACAAAGTACAAACAGGGTAGTAGGCTATACAAAGTACAAACGGGGTAGTAGGCTATCCAAAGTACAAACAGGGTAGTAGGCTATACAAAGTACAAACAGTGTAGTAGGCTAACCAAAGTACAAACGGGGTAGTAGGCTATACAGAGTACAAACGGGGTAGTAGGCTATACAAAGTACAAACGGGGTAGTAGGCTATCCAAAGTACAAACAGGGTAGTAGGCTATCCAAAGTACAAACGGGGTAGTAGGCTATCCAAAGTACAAACAGGGTAGTAGGCTATACAAAGTACAAACAGGGTAGTAGGCTATACAAAGTACAAACGGGGTAGTAGGCTATACAAAGTACAAACGGGGTAGTAGGCTATCCAAAGTACAAACAGGGTAGTAGGCTATTCAAAGTACAAACGGGGTAGTAGGCTATCCAAAGTACAAACAGGGTAGTAGGCTATACAAAGTACAAACAGGGTAGTAGGCTATACAAAGTACAAACAGTGTAATAGGCTATACAAAGTACAAACGGGGTAGTAGGCTATCCAAAGTACAAACAGGGTAGTAGGCTATACAAAGTACAAACAGTGTAGTAGGCTAACCAAAGTACAAACGGGGTAGTAGGCTATACAGAGTACAAACGGGGTAGTAGGCTATACAAAGTACAAACGGGGTAGTAGGCTATCCAAAGTACAAACAGGGTAGTAAGCTATCCAAAGTACAAACGGGGTAGTAGGCTATCCAAAGTACAAACAGGGTACGTAGTAGGCTATCCAAAGTACAAACGGGGTAGTAGGCTATACAAAGTACAAACAGGGTAGTAGGCTACTCAAAGTACAAACGGTGTAGTAGGCTATCCAAAGTACAAACGTGGTAGTAGGCTATCCAAAGTACAAACGTGGTAGTAGGCTAACCAAGGTGGCTAATACGTAGCTCGTAGCAGTGCTCCCAACCATAAATAGATAAATACGAGTTAAATAGAAATCTACAGTTCTGTAATCCACAGAAAAAAATCAATTTAGGAGTAACAAAGACAACTGTCACATGTTAAAAGGCAGAGATGAAAAAGCAAAGAACATTTTAACTATACTCTTAAATAATCTCAATCCTTCTTTGAACTCAACTTTGACATCTCGCTTCTTTGGTCAATAGGCACGTGAATAGGAGTAGAAAAAAATGATGACAACTGCTCTAAAAGCATGCACACTTGAATATTAAGCCTATCGCATACTCTGCTTTTGTTCAACTCTCTCTCTCTCTCTCTCTCGCTCTTGCTGGCCTCGTCTACGCTATTTTGACAAGGTTTCGTCTAAAGCGTAGACGCAAATTTATGGAGGCTAGGATAGAGAGAGAGACAGACAGAAAATGCACGGCACTACCCCAGCAGCCGTCTCAACAATGCCACTCACTCACTGTACACAACAGGTATTCCATAGCCAAGTTATAAAACAGCCTTGGAGATGGGTGTACAGTTCAAGTATAGAGAAAAAAACTGGATGCAATGAAGCTGCGGCATATTAGGGAAATACTAAACACTGACAAAACAGCATCGGAATTCTAGCAAGACAGACTTAGAAACGCTTTAACAGAAAGGTAGCCATGACAACTAAGACAATCGGAATCTATTCCGCTCCGGCGGCCATCCGCCTACCCGAATTAGCTAGCGAGAGGCTGGCATCGGCATCATCCAAGCCGAGCCTAATTAGCATCGACTACAACGGTATGCAGGCTGAGACAGCCGCGGCGCCAATAAAACGATACGAAGAGACTAGACAGTTTGTAGTGCAGGACTGCACTCATCATCGGATATTGAGTAAGTTCTGATCGAAACAACTTGTAGTCAGCGATATTCAAGTGCGAGTCAGTTGACACAAGAAACCATCAGCTTGGATAGTTATTTCTCAGAGGGGATTTTTGCACTGCCGCAAAATCATGAGGAGAAATGCCAGCGAGGAATAAGCTATTCAACATCGTACCTCCAAGTTAGTGCGTTGCAAAGAGCCCAGCAGAGTTCATATTCACGGTAGACTAAGAACTCAAATCACTATTTAGACAATTTGGTTGCTTCGCTATCCATCTGGTTTGTTTCGCGAACATCTAACTCCAAACCCCCAGTCACGTATGCATTTACTGTCCTCTCTCTGTCTACCAGACTGATTTAAGCTTATGGTCCTCTCTGTCTCCATGCAGCTGTTGCCCAAATTGCACGCAGTTAAAAAACCAAACTGATTTCTTTTGTCTATGGCTTTCTATGGTTGGTAGGACAAAGTAGGACAAAAATGGTATAGTAAACTGTCACTGTAGGGAGCACACAGTGTTGGTAACTTTTTACCATAGACTAAGTTTTATTTAGACAGGCCTGCAAATAAGTACGTTTCTGTATTAAATTCAGACTTTAGGAATCTAAGGACTTATAAAGTCCAGTGTCTTGATGACTCATTTGATAAAGAGACAATTTATTAAAACCCAACGATTAGTTAAACTCGTAATTAAAACCTAACAAAAACCTTGCAGAAGTCGGACACGACGTTCACCATCGTCTATCCGAGGTGTCCAGATCTCAGCAGCATCAGGCGGTGAAAGAGGGCGAATCGCGCGTACGCCAAGAGATGCAGCGAGCAACAGAGAAGCGCCTGGCCGATTTAGAGAAGCAGCTAGCGATGCAACACGAGTTCAAAATTGCCAGACTAAAACAAGAACACGAGCGAATTGTTCAAGAAAAGATTTTAGAAACTGAGACCGCAATGCGCAAGGATTTAATCGAGGCGGTTGAAAAAGAGCGCGAGGACGGCAAGCGACGTTTAAAAGAGAAAGAAGACGAACTAAACGCCTGGTGGACAACGGAAGCTGAACGTCAAGTGACGGAGGCGCGAGAAGAGGAACGCGCTATAGCGGCCAGGGAGAAGCAGAAACTTCTGGAGCAGCATAAGCGACAAATAGTCGAGCTTAAAGCAGAAGAGAAACGAATAAGAGAAGCGGCGCTGGCTAAACTCGAAGCCGAGAAAAATGCCGAACTGGTGCGCGAATTGCTCAAGGCCCGCGATGAGGAGAGACGCATTCGGGAGGCGAGTAGTTTTAATATTTTTGTGTCAAGACTCACTTCTAAGCCAACCTTATTTGGGCAGCTTACATGCGTACATGTACATGCTGCTGAGAAGAGAGAAGAGAAGAGGAGAGAGAGGAGAGCTGAGAAGAGACACAAAACGTGAGCGGGCCGGATTGCGATTGTGAAGTTTCAAAGGAACCGAGGACCTGATAGAGGAGAGGTTTAGCCCAAAGGTTGGCCCATCCCTGTCCTATTTAGTGTATTACCTGTTGATTATTTTACTTGAACTTGTACACGTTGGGTAATACATTTAGCCTACCACTCAGTTGGTTTTCTGCTACCCATTAGTTGGCCAAACTCAGTCCAAGCTACGAGAAAAAATGCATTTGATACAGCAACCGACTCAGCTTGGTATGCTATAATTTTGATTTCCATAGCCTAGGTTTATCTATAGCATATAAAAATACTGAAGATTAGCAGCCTAAAACCCCACAAAAAGCGATTCTAAATCTAAGAAAACTGGCCTAGAAAAAACCCGATGTGACGAAAATCAGGCTGCAAATTTTTTTTCAAACAGCTTTCTTGGTAGATTTCGGATTTGGCTGCTCTAGTTTTCTAAGGCTCGTATCCTGAATGGAGAGGCAATGTAGCGGCTCGTACTTTTTTCGCAAGCGCAGTTTTCTAGAATATTCGGCCTTAAAAATTATTAAAGAGACGCTTAATAAAAGAAAGAAGGCAAAAAGAACGTGCTGCATCAGGTTACGACTGGAGATTAGCCAAAAATAGATCGTGAAAAAGGTCTATTCGTTCGCAACACTCCCAGGATATAAATTTGCAGAAAAAGAACTCAGGTTAAGGATCACTTTGGCTGCTGATTAGAAAAGATTCTTATGAAGCTTACCGATCATTTTTAGGTGCTAATCAGGAAAGATTCTTATGCAGCTTATGGATGATTCTAGAGTGCTGATTGGGAAAGCTTCTTATGCAGCTTACGGATGATTCTTGAGTGCTGATTGGGAAAGATTCTTATGCAGCTTACAGATTATGCTTGAGTGCTGATTGGGAAAGCTTCTTATGCAGCTTACGGATGATTCTTGAGTGCTGATTGGGAAAGCTTCTTATGCAGCTTACGGATGATGCTTGAGTGCTGATTGGGAAAGCTTCTTATGCAGCTTACGGATGATGCTTGAGTGCTGATTGGGAAAGTTTCTTATGCAGCATACGGATGATGCTTAAGTGCTGATTGGGAAAGCTTCTTATGCAGCTTACGGATGATTCTTGAATGCTGATTGGGAAAGCTTCTTATGCAGCTTACGGATGATGCTTGAGTGCTGATTGGGAAAGATTCTTATGCAGCATACGGATGATGCTTAAGTGCTGATTAGGAAAGATTCTTATGCAGCTTACGGATTATGCTTAAGTGCTGATTGGGAAAGATTCTTATGCAGCATACGGATGATTCTTGAATGCTGATTGGGAAAGATTCTTATGCAGCATACGGATGATGCTAAGTGCTGATTGGGAAAGATTCTTATGCAGCATACGGATGATGCTAAGTGCTGATTGGGAAAGCTTCTTATGCAGCATACGGATGATGCTAAGTGCTGATTGGGAAAGATTCTTATGCAGCTTACGGATGATGCTAAGTGCTGATTGGGAAAGATTCTTATGCAGCTTACGGATGATGCTAAGTGCTGATTGGGAAAGATTCTTATGCAGCCTACGGATGATTTTCAAGTGCTGATTGGGAAAGATTCTTATGCAGCTTACGGATGATGCTTAAGTGCTGATTGGGAAAGCTTCTTATGCAGCTTACGGATGATGCTTAAGTGCTGATTGGGAAAGCTTCTTATGCAGCTTACGGATAATGCCAAGTGCTGATTGGGAAAGATTCTTATGCAGCATACGGATGATGCTTGAGTGCTGATTGGGAAAGATTCTTATGCAGCTTATGGATGATTTTTAAGTGCTGATTGGGAAAGATTCTTATGCAGCCTACGGATGATTTTCAAGTGCTGATTGGGAAAGATTCTAATGCAGCATACGGATGAAAAGCTTAGGAGCACTTTTAAAGATAAATTTAAAAACGATTCCTTGTGTCCATGAGTCAGGCAGGTAATAACTCCATATAGTTTTGCGCTCTATCCAAGCTGTTATTAAGTGTAGAGTCTGGTTTCAAATGCGATTCTGGGAAGATTTATTATGCCAAGGGTTTAAAATTCGGTTTCTGTTTCGAATTTCTAAAAAGATTTCCATTCCAACCATCCATAAAACCTCACAGGACCTGCAACAGCAAATGCAACTCCAGCTAGAGAAGCTAACAGCTGAAGCAGAGGCCAAAGAAGCCGAACTCCTAGCTGAAATCGAAGCAGTGGAATCCGCTCACGCGTCAACCAGACAGAAACGAGCCGCGGCAGAAGAGGAATTAATTAGAATCTACCAAGAGTTTGAGACCTTCATCGATAGAGTACTGCGTCTAAACACTGGCGGCGAAGGCGCTTTTCTGCTACCCTACACGGACTTTCTTAGAGGCGTTGTTGACGCAAAAGATGCCGAGAAAAGACAGCAGCAGCAGCAACAGCTGGAGTCTCGACGAACAAGCATTGGCACTGTGACGCTGCAACGAGTGCAGCTGCCATCAAATGTGCGATTGGTGACCGACTTTCCGTGATTTTTAAATGTACTTTTTACCCCAAAGTTGCTTGCTTTATTGAACAGACGATTATTCTTATAGAAAAAAGAATTTTGTCTACCATATACGTACCTACTAACAGTAGTTACATAGAATAGAAACAGAATAATTAATGCAAATATTTGACAAATTGATTTTACCCATCTTATCTACGAAAATCAATTTTATGTTTAATTACTAGTGGGCCTGTTTTAAATATTAAATAAAACACCAAACTGAGAAATAAAAAAGACATTAAAACACGCGGCACTCAATGTCATCATTTATATATTTTTCTTACTTCAAAAGTAAATAAAATAATGTTTATATACTCGTACTAGTATCAAGAACAAATTTAAATAAAAGAGATAGTGTTTTACTAATAATAAGAAAGCAAAAAGAAGAAACATCATAAATAAGGGCCAAACCAGCAGTATTGATTGACAACCATACTACTAACAACTTTGGAAAAAGTAGCTTATCAGCGCATTTTTCGTGTTAAAACGATAAATTTATTGAGAAGTCGTAAAAAATCTATAATTATTAACTATAAGAATGCAATTAAAGAGTAAGAATAAACGGATAGAACTGCATCGAAATAAAGAATGAAAATAACATCTCAGACCATGGATAGCAGGAGCGCATAAAAAAGTCTCTAAAACTCGATGCGTAAGAGTTATGAAGAAAATAAAATGTAAAACAAAAATATTTAATATAGTATGTTTTATTAATGGAATTTAATCGCATTACAGTTGTACAAGTGGCATTAAAGTAATCAATAAATATTTGAAGAGAATAAAAGCGCTCAGATATCATTGCCAGTAAAAAAGACTAAACTACAATAATCCGATTCAAACATGGTAGATATTGATTATATATTAGAAGCAAAATAATCACAGCAAAAATGATTTCGATTCACTTTATTTAAATTTTCTAAACTTTCTCAGTCAATTATTGGGTTTTTAAAACAAATTGTTGCAAACTTTATTGTACAAGATAACTATCTTTACAACACTAGAAAATCTGTAATTTAATTCAGTTAGTTTTGTTAAGTACGTGAATGTTTAAATTCATTTTTTGGATTGCGGGCGATCTATTTATCGGGTCGTAAGCTGACCTATATGGTTATAAATTGTTCCGAGAGTGGGTCGAGAATTGAACCTCCAACCTTTCAGTCGTGATTTCGACTCTCTAATCACCAGGTTAAAACTCCCGGTACGATTGTACACGCTTCTATGGTAAAAAGACTAGTCAATGATACACCCGCTCACACAGGTTCTCCACACACATGTACACACTCTGGCCTTAAGGGTTGGCCTCTCATAGGTGCGAATTACACGACAACCCGTAGGCCATTTTTCGTGCAAAAGCTCTAATAAATGAATATGGCAGCGCATGGAATCGAATCAAGACACAGAATATACACAGAATGCCCGATCGACTGTCGCGTGATGTTTGAAGTTAATATGCGAACAAACTATTTCTGTGGTGAAGCTGATCAGTAGTTATGAATTCTATATGCATATAAATAAATATATATATGTAAGATTTATCCACATAAACTGACAAAAGTATTTATTATTTCCTTTTTCTGTGTATTTTGCGTTTGCTGTGGTCGCCAATTGGGCCGTTTTACTTTTTGCTTATTGTGTGCGTATATAGAGGTCCAGTTTTTATTACTTTTGAATAAAGTCTGGCCTTCGCCTCGGTTTACTACTTTTTCTCTCATCTCTCACCGACTAAAAATTTCGCTGCCCGCCTGTTGCTAAACATAGCTTCCCACCAGCAATTGGACAATATATATGTAGACTCTGCATATGATTCTATAAACTTAGATATTGCTTCAGAATTGACACTTCATAGTTCTTACAGTTATATGCAGCGCATTGCCTTCTTGATGCTGTCACAATGTTACAGTAGCCTCTGTAGGTGCCTTCGATGCTGCTAATGACTGCCTTATTCATGTCAGTAGCGGCTGTTGCTACTCGCAGTCTCAGTCGTCTATGGCACAACCCCTCCAAGCCGCACACGCGAAAGTATAAGTGACTACTGGCGCTGGCGCATTTAATTAGGGGGGCGGGGGTTTAAGTACAAGATAAGGCAAGGAGGAGTGGAGTGCGCGCATTTAATTAGCGGGGTGGGGGTTTAAGTACAAGATAAGGCAAGGAGGAGTGGAGTGCGCGCATTTAATTAGCGGGGTGGGGGTTTAAGTACAAGATAAGGCAAGGAGGAGTGGAGTGCGCGCATTTAATTAGCGGGGTGGGGGTTTAAGTACAAGATAAGGCAAGGAGGAGTGGAGTGCGCGCATTTAATTAGCGGGGTGGGGGTTTAAGTACAAGATAAGGCAAGGAGGAGTGGAGTGCGCGCGCTTTTAATTAGCGGGGTATGGGTTTAAGTACAAGATAAGGCAAGGAGGAGTGGAGTGCGCGCATTTAATTAGCGGGGTGGGGGTTTAAGTACAAGATAAGGCAAGGAGGAGTGGAGTGCGCGCATTTAATTAGCGGGGTGGGGGTTTAAGTACAAGATAAGGCAAGGAGGAGTGGAGTGCGCGCATTTAATTAGCGGGGTGGGGGTTTAAGTACAAGATAAGGCAAGGAGGAGTGGAGTGCGCGCGCTTTTAATTAGCGGGGTATGGGTTTAAGTACAAGATAAGGCAAGGAGGAGTGGAGTTCTCGCATTTAATTAGCGGGGTGGGGGTTTAAGTACAAAATAAGGCAAGGAGGAGTGGAGTGCGCGCATTTAATTAGCGGGGTGGGGGTTTAAGTACAAGATAAGGCAAGGAAGAGTGGAGTGCGCGCATTTAATTAGCGGGGTGGGGGTTTAAGTACAAGATAAGGCAAGGAGTGGTGGAGTGCGCGCATTTAATTAGCGGGGTGGGGGTTAAGTATAAGATAAGGCAAGGACGATTGGAGTGCGCGCATTTAATTAGCGGGTGGGGGTTTAAGTACAAGATAAGGCAAGGAGGAGTGGAGTGCGCGCATTTAATTAGCGGGGTGGCGGTCTAAGTACAAGATAAGGCAAGGAGGGGTGGAGTGCGCGCATTTAATTAGCGGGGTGGGGGTTTAAGTACAAGATAAGGCAAGGAGGAGTGGAGTGCGCGCATTTAATTAGCGGGGTGGGGGTTTAAGTACAAGATAAGGCAAGGACGATTGGAGTGCGCGCATTTAATTAGCGGGGTGGGGGTTTAAGTACAAGATAAGGCAAGGAGGAGTGGAGTGCGCGCATTTAATTAGCGGGGTGGGGGTTTAAGTACGAGCGTACAAGATAAGGCAAGGAGGGGTGGAGTGCGCGACTGAGGAAAGAGGCGAGAATGAAGAGCGAATCAGAAGGCGCCTTAAATGCGCCGTCAGACCTCGGGCTCTTGTTTATTCATTTTGTTTCTTTTGATTGTCTTGTGTTTGTTTAGAATTTCCTCTCATGGATCTGCAAGTGGAGCAATAAAGAGAGAAAGTCCATGAAAGTTTTGGCTGACTGAACCGAAAAGGGCTCTGTTGAATATGAAAGAGAGTGTCTTAATTGAATTTCTGTAAGAACTGTGTTTCACAGACAGTTTAAATTGCTGTTCCGATTGTTTAAATTTAAACAAATTAAAAATTTAAATTTAAATTTCAGTTAAAGGGAGTTTGGTCAAAATAGTGTAGTGTAAAATAGTGTAACTGTCTTCACCACAAAAATAGAAAATCACCAATCATAGTTTTTTCGGCGGATTTCTCTGCAAGAGGGCTGATCGGGCATTCTGTATATTCTGTGAAGCAAGGGGCTGTAGCGCAAGAGCCAGACGCGTTTACTACAAAGCTACCCCCTGTAGCCTGTTTAAAGAGCCTCTCTCTGAGTCTCCTACATAGATCGCACTTCAAACAGACCACCCTGAGACGAACTGCTGCCGCCAGACGTCATCAAATCGGCGCTAGCATGCGTTGAAGCTGATCGTTTCATTCCAGAAGCAGAAGCAGACTGTTGCAATTGCTGCTGTTGCTGTTGTTGCTGAGCAAGAAACGTCACAGATGATGGCGATCTATCTATAACGCTGCTGACGCAATCTAACTGATTATTCTTCAACTCCGGGTAGTACAGCTTAAAACAAATGTAGGCCACAGAGAATCCCAGAATCGAGCCAACGGCGACATCTTCGCAATGATGATGAAAATCTGCTAGCCGGCTAAGAGCTATGCACATGGCTATAAACAGAGGCAATCCGCCTAGCAACAGTTGCCAAGCCGACGGTGCGCCGGGAAACCGACGCCAGAGGCCGAACCGACGCCACAGCAGAAGCGACAGGAAGCCTAGACTAGCAAAAGAAAATGTCGAATGCCCGGATGGAAAGGATTTCCGGCCTTCAATGATAGAATCCAGATCGCCATAGCAGGGTTGCATTTGAAGACTCGATTGCATTGGCGCTCCGGCCCCGGCCTCGTGCTCGTGATCGTCCGGGTAGCAACGATAGTAAAAATCTGGCCTTGGCCTGCCAACTATGACTTTGATTGTGTTGGCCAGATTGCCGGCTAATAAGATAATTAGCCAATAAGCTAGCTGACAGGTGAGCAATGCGCTTGATCTACTACTACTGTTAGTAGATGCCTGTTGATCCATTGTCGCCGGACAGAAAGCTGTAAGACAGAGCAAACTGACGGGAATAATTAGCAGGATAAACAGCCACATCAACCATGCGGGTACGTAGGAATCGCTCGGGTGATTCTTGTACAGCCACCATTCCTCTGGGTGGATGTCGCGAATGCGGGGATTCAGGTGCTCCGTGATGCTGGAACAAGGATTTGAATGGGATCAATGATGAAGCGTGAAGCTGGAATAGGGATTTGATGGGATCAATGAAGAAGCGTGATGCTGGAATAGGGATTTGATGGGATCAACGATGAAGCATGAAGCTGGAATATGGAATTGATGGGATCAATGATCAAGCGTGATGCTGGAATAGGGATTTGATGGGATCAATGATGAAGCGTGATACTGGAATAGGAATTTGATGGGATCAATGATGAAGCGTGAAGCTGGAATAGGGATTTGATGGGATCAACGATGAAGCATGAAGCTGGAATATGGAATTGATGGGATCAATGATGAAGCGTGATACTGGAATAGGAATTTGATGGGATCAATGATGAAGCGTGATACTGGAATAGGGATTTGATGGTATCAATGAAGAAGCGTGATGCTGGAATAGGGATTTGGATGGGATCAATGATGAAGCGTGAAGCTGGAATAGGGATTTGGATGGGATCAATGATGAAGCATGAAGCTGGAATAGGGATTTAAATGGGATCAATGAAGAAGCGTGATGCTGGAATAGGGATTTGGATGGGATCAATGATGAAGCGTGATGCTGGAACAAGGATTTGAAGGGGATCAATGATGAAGCGTGAAGCTGGAATAGGGATTTGGATGG
The DNA here is from genome assembly GCA_002269645.1 of Macrostomum lignano. Classification (NCBI taxonomy): domain Eukaryota; kingdom Metazoa; phylum Platyhelminthes; family Macrostomidae; genus Macrostomum; species Macrostomum lignano. Next base: position 64,153 of record NIVC01002734.1, read on the forward strand.
AATCAATGATGAAGCATGAAGCTGGAATAGGGATTTCCATGGGATCAATGAAGAAGCGTGATGCTGGAATAGGGATTTGATGGGATCAATGAAGAAGCGTGATGCTGGAATAGGGATTTGATGGGATCAATGAAGAAGCGTGATGCTGGAATAGGGATTTGATGGGATCAATGATGAACTGTGATGCTGGAATAGGGATTTCAATGGGATCAATGATGAAGCGTGATGCTGGAATAGGGATTTGATGGGATCAATGATGAACTGTGATGCTGGAATAGGGATTTCAATGGGATCAATGATCAAGCGTGATGCTGGAACAAGGATTTGAAGGGGATCAATGATGAAGCGTGAAGCTGGAATAGGGATTTGGATGGGATCAATGATGAAGCATGAAGCTGGAATAGGGATTTCAATGGGATCAATGAAGAAGCGTGATGCTGGAATAGGGATTTGATGGGATCAATGAAGAAGCGTGATGCTGGAATAGGGATTTGATGGGATCAATGATGAAGCATGAAGCTGGAATAGGGATTTCAATGGGATCAATGAAGAAGCGTGAAGCTGGAATAGGGATTTGGATGGAATCAATGATGAAGCATGAAGCTGGAATAGGGATTTCAATGGGATCAATGAAGAAGCGTGATGCTGGAATAGGGATTTGATGGGATCAATGAAGAAGCGTGATGCTGGAATAGGGATTTGATGGGATCAATGAAGAAGCGTGATGCTGGAATAGGGATTTAATGGGATCAATGAAGAAGCATGATGCTGGAATAGGGATTTGATGGGATCAATGATGAAGCGTGATGCTGGAATAGGGATTTGATGGGATCAATGATGAACTGTGATGCTGGAATAGGGATTTCAATGGGATCAATGATCAAGCGTGATGCTGGAACAAGGATTTGAAGGGGATCAATGATGAAGCGTGAAGCTGGAATAGGGATTTGGATGGGATCAATGATGAAGCATGAAGCTGGAATAGGGATTTCAATGGGATCAATGAAGAAGCGTGATGCTGGAATAGGGATTTGATGGGATCAATGAAGAAGCGTGATGCTGGAATAGGGATTTGATGGGATCAATGATGAAGCATGAAGCTGGAATAGGGATTTCAATGGGATCAATGAAGAAGCGTAATGCTGGAATAGGGATTTGATGGGATCAATGATCAAGCGTGAAGCTGGACTAGGGATTTCAATGGGATCAATGATGAAGCGTGATGCTGGAATAGGGATTTGTATGGGATCAATGATGAAGCATGAAGCTGGAATAGGGATTTGATGGGATCAATGATGAAGCGTGAAGCTGGAATAGGGATTTCAATGGGATCAATGATGAAGCGTTGATGTGATGAAGTGAAGTGATGAAGTGATGCTGGAACAAGGATTTGAAGGGGATCAATGATGAAGCGTGAAGCTGGAATATGGATTTGATGGGATCAATGATGAAGCGTGAAGCTGGAATATGGATTTGATGGGATCAATGATGAACTGTGATGCTGGAACAAGGATTTGAAGGGGATCAATGATGAAGCGTGAAGCTGGAATATGGATTTGATGGGATCAATGATGAAGCGTGAAGCTGGAATAGGGATTTCAATGGGATCAATGATGAAGCATGAAGCTGGAATAGGGATTTGATGGGATCAATGATGAAGCGTGATGCTGGAACAAGGATTTGAAGGGGATCAATGAAGAAGCGTGAAGCTGGAATAGGGATTTCAATGGGATCAATGATGAAGCATGAAGCTGGTATAGGGAGTTGCATCCAAATAATGAAGCTGGATGCAGAAGTGTAAATAAGATATAAAATAAAGTGTGCCGATAGCTTACACCAACAAAACTGCCAGAGCCAAGCGCGAACCAATCTCAGTGAGCAGATGAGACGACTTGGGCAGCTGCAAAATGTTTCTTGAAGATAATTCGCGCATGAATTCTTTTATCTGTTTTGTAAACAAAGACAATTATTTATTCCGTTGTTCAGTGAGCATTTGAGTTCGACCGCTCGCTATTTGTTTAGCTGAAGGAGGAAAATAAGCTTTGAAGTAGTGAAGATTTATTTTATCGATCTAAATTAATTATCTCAATAGTAATTAGTAGTATTAGCTAAATGCTATTATATACGCGCAACTTTACTATAGGCATGTGAAGGGTGAAGATAACAATGCAAAACTTAATGAACACTTAAGATAGATTTAACAGAGACAGACAGACAGACAGAAAGACAGACAGACAGACAGACAGATAGACAGACAGACAGACAGACAGACAGACAGACAGACAGAAAGACAGACAGACAGACAGACAGACAGACATACATACATACATTAAGACAGACAGGCAGACAGACAGACAGACAGACAGACAGACAGACACAGACAGACAGACAGACAGACAGACAGACAGACAGACAGACAGACATACATACATTAAGACAGACAGGCAGACAGACACAGACAGACAGACAGACAGACACAGACAGACAGACAGACATACACTAAGACAGACAGACAGACAGACAGACACAGATAGACAGACAGACACTAAGACAGACAGACACAGACAGACCAGACAGACAGACAGACAGCAGACAGACAGAGACAGACAGACAGACGCAGAAATATACACAACAGCACACAAACAGATCGATAAACCGACCGACCATCTGTCTGTATTTCTAAGCGTCTGCAGACGCAGCAAAAAGCTTTCTACAGACAAGAACCCTAGGACAGCAATAAAAATAAGGTAACCAGCACGCAGGCCAAGTCCAATCCAGCATTAGGGTAAATGCGCGATTTCTTTATATTTGACTGCTTTAGCCTGGATTAAACGACCATCTTTTCATGGCACATCAAAACGCATCCCTGCTTATTATTATTAGTATAGGTAAGTATTTTGCTATATTTTTATTAGGTATATTGACCAAAAATAGTAATAGTAGTAGAATATTATGTAAAGTCGAAATTGTGTGTTAATAGCAATAAAAATAAATTAATTATCTGTCGTATTTTAACTTTCAATAAAATTTACGGTCGGCCTAGCACTTTATTATTCAGGGTTGAAAATTGGTATATTAGTTAAAATCAAAACGAGTTTCGAAGTTTCACTATATTATTAAAGCTTAAAGACTAAAAATAGATGCATTTAAGCTTTACAGCTATATTGGTACTTGTCTACTATCAGTAGGCATGTGAACATGTAGCCGTAGCGTTAGAAAATGCCTAAAAGAATGACTACCTTTGTGTTTTTTTTAATTTTAAACAAACATTTTTCTTCTTATAGTGACACAAAACCGAAACCAAAACTCAAAGACAAACGTAGTTTTTTATCTTCAATAAAAAGCGTATTAAAAACTGTAGGTGAGCGAGAGAACAAAGAAAAAGCAGAGTGTGAAGCTACAATCGGAATGGCACTGACTTAACAAAAACTTGTTGCTATAAATTACGCAAAAATTGCTTGTGTTTTTGCAAAGAAATGCTTCAATTTAAAAGCCATTTTTATGAAAGATTTTGTTATTCACGACAGGAGCTCTTAAAAAATGAGTACAAATATCACAATACAAATTTAGCGTAACGGCATTTTAGCTCAAATAGATGGATACTAATACCCACTGTAGCTCCAGTGAGTAGCATGCTTTCCCTGTTTTGTATCACCTGTTAATCAGTGACATACACAAACACCGTTTTGTATCACCTGTTAATCAGTGACATTCAAACACCCTGTTTTGTATCACCTGTTAATCAGGTGAAATATTCAAACACCTGTTTCGTATCACCCGTTAATCAGGTGGAATATTCAAGCACCTGTGTCGTATCACCCGTTAATCAGGTGGAATATTCAAGCACCTGTTTCGTATCACCCGTTAATCAGGTGGAATATTCAAGCACCTGTTTCGTATCACCCGTTAATCAGGTGGAATATTCAAGCACCTGTGTCGTATCACCCGTTAATCAGGTGGAATATTCAAGCACCTGTTTCGTATCACCCGTTAATCAGGTGGAATACAAATACGCATTCCAGCACCAACACTTGTTTTGCATTGTTTTGGTGATTGTAAACACATAACAGGAGCAAATATACGATAAATCCGTTACATACTACTTTAACCATTGAGTGTTAATAAAATGCTGTATTAGCACTGGAAGCCTAATGTTAGGAATTTAGTTCGATTTGGAATTAATTGATAATATGCACAGCTTAGGATAAAAATTAACTGTCACATCGATGCAATAGCTGACTAGCTAATTTCATTTTAGACTCGGCACCAGATGAACAACCGAGCCCAAATTAAAAAGGCCACCCGGAGCGAAACCGCGCAAACCGGCAGCTTGAAAAGCGTCCCTAGTAACGCCTAGATCGCACAGATAGTTGGCGCCTAATTTACTACTAGTACTACTAGCAGCAGTAGTAGTTGATGGTGCGATAGGCAGGCAGCAGTGAATATTGTAGCGGGGCGATAGGCAGGCCGGATTTCCGGCTGGCGGTGCCAAACATGCCAGCGGCGCGCGGCAGGCCCGAAACCACTGCGCTAACGGGTGAGCAGGGGAGTCCACCTGGGGATTTAGTGAGGTGGCGTTTTTATGAGCAGATATACGACTAAACTATGAGCAGATACACTCAAACTATGAGCAGATGCACTCAAATTATGAGTGGATGCAATGAAACTATGAGCAGATACACTCAGACTATGAGCATATGTACTAAACTATGAGCAGATACACCTAAACTATGAGCAGATACACACAAACTATGAGCAGATACACACAAACTATGAGCAGATGCACACAAACTGTGAGCAGATACACACAAACTGTGAGCAGATACACACAAACTGTGAGCAGATACACTCTAACTATGAGCAGATACACACAAACTGAGCAGATACACACAAACTATGAGCAGATACACAAACTGTGAGCAGATACACACAAACTATGAGCAGATACACACAAACTATGAGCAGATACACACCAACTATGAGCAGATACACAAACTGTGAGCAGATACACACAAACTATGAGCAGATACACACAAACTATGAGCAGATACACACAAACTGTGAGCAGATACACACAAACTATGAGCAGATACACTCAAACTATGAGCAGATACACACAAACTGTGAGCAGATACACTCAAATTATGAGCAGATACACACAAACTGTGAGCAGATACACACAAACTATGAGCAGATACACACAAACTGTGAGCAGATACACACAAACTGTGAGCAGATACACACAAACTATGAGCAGATACACACAAACTGTGAGCAGATACCTGATCGCTAGCCAACAAGACGCAGTCCAGAATCCATGGCAGATCACGGCTATGCTCAACTAGCGGACAACCGGTGCTCCGATACAGGCGAATCTCCTGACCCAACTGGTCTCTATCAACCGGGTCAGTGGCAGTTATATAAGCGCAAACTGAAGCGCCCCGGCTAGCTAAATGCCTGGCCGCTGCTAGGCCGAACTGGCCTCTACGACCGCCGCCAATGATGACTGCGAATTGCAAGTTCTGACGGTGCTGCTGCTGGCTCTGCAAGCTCAGCTGGTTTAGCTGGCGTGTTTGCTGGTACAGCGGATATGGCGAAGCAATTTGATTGATCTGAAGTGTCGAAGCAAAATTATATTATTAGAACTGATTTGCCTGCTAAGTTCTGCTAAGTGAAAGTAGGACTGGGTGAGATAGAGCTGATAGAGCTGATAGATCAGTAAAAATAAAAAATTGTGTTAAAATAACAGCTATAGGGTGGGAGTCACACTTAGCGTCAGGGTTAGAGTAATTTGGTAACAGTCATAGACAGAGTGAGAGTCATAGAGACGTTGAGTCATAGAGGCAGGCTGATTCATAGAGACAGTGATGGTTATAGAGGCAGGCTGAGTTATAGATAGAGGGAAAATGATGGTCATAGAGACAGGTTGAGAGTCATAGACACGGTGATAGTCATATGCAGGGTGCGAGTCTTAGACAGGGCGAGAGTCATAGACACAGGGTGAGAGTCATAGACACAGGGTGAGAGTCATAGACACAGGGTGAGAGTCATAGACACAGGGTGAGAGTCATAGACACAGGGTGAGAGTCATAGACACAGGGTGAGAGTCATAGACACAGGGTGAGAGTCATAGACACAGGGTGAGAGTCATAGACACAGGGTGAGAGTCATAGACACAGGGTGAGAGTCATAGACACAGGGTGAGAGTCATAGACACAGGGTGAGAGTCATAGACACAGGGTGAGAGTCAAAGACACAGGGTTAGAGCCATAGACACAGGGTGAGTCATAGACACAGGGTGAGAGTCATAGACACAGGGTGAGAGCCATAGACAGGGCGAGAGTCATAGACACAGGGTGAGAGTCATAGACACAGGGTGAGAGTCATAGACACAGGGTGAGAGCCATAGACAGGGCGAGAGTCATAGACACAGGGTGAGAGTCATAGACACAGGGTGAGAGTCATAGACACAGGGTGAGAGTCAAAGACACAGGGTGAGAGTCATAGACACAGGGTGAGAGCCATAGACACAGGGTGAGAGCCATAGACACAGGGTGAGAGTCATAGACACAATGGGAGAGTCATAGACACAGCTACCGAGAACAGCACCCCAACAGTACGAAGCCCCACTAACCAGAAAGTCGGCCACGCTTCGCCCGCAGCACTCGGCCATTCTGGCCATAGACAATCCGAGTTTCTCGGCCGCTAATAGCACGGTCTCGAGAAAGTGATCGGACACGGCTGGCACGCGAAGATCAGAGTCGCCATTAGCAAGAAACCAAACAGTTGATCCTGACTGATCCACAGCGATGCCATTAGGCATGGTAGGTGAACTACTACTAGTAGTGTTATTGGTAGCACCAATGCTATTGTTAACGCAGCTGATATAATTAGTAACTAGCTCAGATCTCGCCCTGACGTGCTGATGCGTGGCAGGATTACCGCCCGAGTTGACCTGACGCCGACCGGTTGGGGAGACTGGCAGGTTTCTATCTTTATTACTACGACCATTGCTAGTAGTTAAGTCGCCGCTACTGTTTATGCCTTTCGGTTTACTGGCTTCGCTACTAAAAGTAGAGTGATCAGGATATTTGCATTTATTTTTTACGAAGTCGATTAATAGAGACCCCTTGACTGTTTGAAACTATATTGAAAATTGATTCCCTCACCCTTTGTGCCTGCCATTCTGCCCGTTGCCACCGCTGCCTCCACCCCCTTTGCCGGGGCAAATTGGCGAATTCTGACAAATATAAACAGGCGTAGCATTGGGAATGCTCATCAGTCGCTCTCTGGCCGCTTCTCTGCGAGCCTGCTGCTGTTGCTGTTGCTGTTGAGTCTTTTCTTGTAAACTAGCTTCAATTACTCGATGATCAATTTTGTTCTCTTTATCTTTAACTTGCTGCAAAGTAGTACTAGCAGTAGAAACAGTAGAGTCACTGGCTTGTTCACCAGGAGAACGCAGCATTGTAATGCTAACAATGGAAGATCGATGCAGCGTGACTAAACCCGTGTCGCTAGGCAGTCCATTTCTTAAAGCATTTTTCAATGTCAATTTCTCGTCACTAACATCAACAATTGTGCCAACAAAGGTGCCAACACTTGGGCCGCAGTCTAATTGCAATTTGGCGCCAACAAAACTGCTCATGATTAATATAGCAAATCAAGCTATCGATCAATAATCAACCAAATTATTGAGTTCCTTGGAACAACAAATAAAAGCACCTTCGTTGAGATTAAAAAATTGCTGAATTTTGTGTTTCTGTTCTACTCAAAGCCTGAATGAATCGAAATCGATGTAGTTTTTGCTCAGGAAGAATGATGGTGCGGTAGAAAGATATTAATTTTCTAGTAATGATAATGTGCTACGAAAGCTTTGTGCTTTAGACTAAAAAATAAAATGAAATATACAAGTACATGAGCCATAAGTTCAAGTGTCCGGTAGTTATTATGTATTTCTTAAATACATCTTAAAGAGGTCATTGTCCATGATACTCGCATTACGGCGCTGGTAGGAGCGTCATGTAAAAAACTAAGCGTCATGTAGAAACAAAAAGAAGCATCATTTAAACATAAAAGAAGCGTCATGTCAAAAAGAACGTAAAACGTAAAACGTAAAAGAATCTGACAGACATAAAAAGAAGCGTCATGTCGAACATAGAAGATTAATTTGGGAATTGCTACGATGTCAAGGCTTGGAGTGAATCGCTATAATGCTGTGAAAAATTACTGAAATGTCAAGGATTACCGTTAAAGAATAGCTGGAATGTCAAGGCTTTAGGGTTAGGGTTAGGGGGCATTGCTGAGATTTCTAGGCTAACGGTTGATTTTTTTTAAGACTTCAAGGCTTATGGGGGCATTGCTGAGATACCAAGGCTCATGGGTTGTTGAGGTTATTGCAATAAGAAGCTACATGTAGTTTATTTTAAAATTTGCCTTCCATTCTTTGTTGGCTTCCTAACAGGGGGCGCTGATTACTAGCATTTATTCTATATTATTTTGGCAGGTGCTACGGGAGTATCTAAAATAAAACAAGGAACAATGCAACATGTAAGTAGACATGTCCGAAATTGGCATCAAAAGGTATTGGAGACCTAAAGCAACACAAGCAAGCGTTTTAATAAAAATATAAAAACTAGTTCAGCACTCTAAACTCCAGAGTTCATTAAAGTCTTCCTCAGCCTCGCCTGCAGACATTAATTTAGCGCATTCAAGCCAGCGGTTTTTATCGGGCGCAGAATTTGCTCGCCAATTATCCAGTCGCTTACGCAATCGTTTTAACATTTTGTTATTAGCTGGCGATAGAAGAGGCAACCGCTCAACTTGGCGGGACTTGTCAATAGTTGTATTATTTAAACAATCAACAATATAAGTTAGACGATAGGATGTTAACTGAAGCAGACGGTTGCAGAATGGAATTGCATGATTAGTTGCCATGGCAACAAAACTAGCCAGATTGGCGCGCTGACGTGAACGCAACTGACGATCTGAACGCAAGTCTGCTAATCTTATCAGACCGAATCGATTCATAGATTCAAGAGATTCTTTAGCTGCAACTACAAGTCCATTCAAATATGATAACCAGTTAACAAAACATGGCTGATTAGTTAACTCCCAGATGGATGACAGTTTGCATTGGACAACAATAGTATTAGCACTGCATTTGGGTAGTTCGTGTGCATCTTCAGGAAAATGTTCAATTGACAGTTTGTTTATCTCATTAACAGTCTGTGCCAACTCAGTTAGAGTCCTCCATGTTATATCGATTAATTCAGCCAGGTATACCGCTGGATGACACACAGACGAGTGCCTATCAGAAGTGAAAAAATCAATAAATCTTTCTATGAGCCGCCGATCTTCTAGGCGAACGAAAGCATCAATGGGTACGGCTGAAGTAGAGAACATCAGTATGCTATGCAGACAAATGGTTAGGGCGATCGCCCACGATGGCCCGATAGATTCGCGACTAAATTCGCCATGGCTCAAGTGATCCCGAAATCTTGGACCGCGCTCCAACTGTATCACATCAAGCAGCCAAACAAGAAGACCTTCCGGTAGGACAGAGACTAGACAACTTCGCGAGCAAAGCATCACATCTAGAGTAGTGAAGTGAGCGCTGTTTAAAGCGCAAAGCTCTCGGTCAGGCAAATTATTGGCATTGCAGTACAGAACACGAAGTACAGCTTCTATTGACACCAAAGTGAAACAACATGCATCATAGTATCGCTCCTCAGTGTAGAGCTTTTCAAGAAAATTCACGATTGGCACTAATTGACAACTAGCCAAGTTAGAATGCTGAGTGTTAGATACCAAATTTCTCAAACTATTTTTTAGAAGTAGCAATATATCCAACCATGCAGCTCTGTCAAGACAAGAAATATGTAGTCCATTCAGCAAACAATTTAATGGCTTAGTATTTGGCTCAATAAAACCAAAATACTCTGATTGACAGAGTGCATCAAATAGAAGCCGGTTGCTATGGCACAAGTGCCGACCAATAAGTGTCAAAGTTGCGCAGAGGGCACATAAGCTGGACATTACATACTTCGGCAGAGAGAGCAGGAATCCATGCCAAGCCAGATTGCGCAGGTTCAATGAGACTGGCGGACCAACTAGAAGACTTAGTAACCGAACTAAATCAGAGCCAATAGCTTCATTTAATGCAGGATGCGCTAAGATGTCCTTGAGCATTGATGGACAAGTTCGGGAACAGCTACTAGCTCGTAGCAGACGTCTAAGGCTGATTTCAACGAGTTGAGAGGCTGACAATAAGTAAAGAGCTAAACTAGCTTCATCACACCGATCTGGATTTGAGCTGATAGAGTAGTGCAAGTGTTTGATGACGTCAGCAAATAATTCGAGATTAGTGTGCATCCATTCGCAGTGCAGCAAACATTCCTGCATTATAGTTAATAAATTGGACTTAACAAAGAAATTTAGAATCCATTTAAAGTGTGGTGCCACTCTTTGACAGCAAGACTTATAATATTGATAAGTGTTACCAGGTGACATTACTTTTGCTTGTTCACTTAGAATATTGCAAACGTTTGTTGACCAATGTGAAAAATCTGAGCAATCTGTATCCATTTCAAGTGTTGCTAGATTTTGATTCACATCTAAGCTCTCAAATAGTTGGACTATTTCAGCTGATAGGAAAGACATTTTACATTATAGTGGCCCAGAGCTGCACAAGATAACCTCCAGAATAAAATAGCAAACTTCTGAAGACAAAATGGAATAAATATAGTGTTGGTATGTTTTTATTAGGTGTTTAAATCTATATCAAATAAATTAGCACTTAAAATGATTAAATTGATATATGATTGCTTTAAATATTATTTCATTACAAGGACTGTTTGAAGTTCTTATAAATTACTAATGTAATTCTAAGTTTAATAATAAATTAACTATATATTTTAAAAAAGGCCTAGCCCAATAACTATAAAAGCAATATAGGGCACAATGTAGAACATTATCTTAAAAAATTATAACATTTTTATTAATTTTATAGTTAAGTCCATAATTTTGAACATATTCTATGTATACAAATATTCTATAGGAAAGGGGAGGGGACATAGACCAAGTGGGAAAAAGTATAAAAGGGGCAGAAAATATAGACTAGAAAGCAGTATAAACTAGGAAGTAGAAAGTATAAACCATAAATCGGCATAATTTTACTGTTTAAGTTTTTTTGGTAGCACTTTAAAAGAGTTTAGAATTCCTAAACAGAAAACATATGTCTAAATCTATATATCTATTGTTTAAATCAATAAAATTTTGTTCAAAAAGAATTCTAGGTTTTTTTGTCCATAACTTGGGTGCAATTTTGCACCCTGTGCTAGATTTTAGGGTGCAATTTTCAAGACCAGGATGCTATTTGCACCCATTTGCACAAAAAACCCAGGCTATCTACCATTCAGTATTCAATTCATTAGGTTCTGCTTACCAAAATTTAATCGACCGTTGATAATTCCTTAAATTACATTAATTAAGGATTCAAAAAATTACTGGCTAATTCTAAGAATACAAAGTTATGGACTTAAGACATCCATAACACAAAATTGTGAAATCCGCATCACATCCTTTGCAAAAAATTCTGGTGCGCTTTTCGCACCTTGAGTCAAATTTCAGGGTGCAATTTTTAAGACCAGGATACTATTTGCACCCATTTGCACAAAAAACCTACAAAATAGATAGATTTGAATAACAAATCATAACTAAAGATGACTATTAGATCTAAAACTATGACTTTGAATGTAAGCAAGATCCATTAAATGGCAATGCTCTAGGGAAGGCGCCTCTGCAAGTTCAAGCAAGCAAAGTCAACTAACAAGATCTTGGGTTATTTCTTCTAGGACATTAGGTTATCCTATTTGCTAGGTATCTGCCTATAGGACATACTGTCACATGTGTCTAGTATGCTAAACAGCTAGATAGGCTTTGTTAAGCAGATGTCTAGAAAAGATAGGAGAAGCTGAGTGCTAGTTTGTTATTACCCTATTGGAATAAATGGACAAAAGACTTGACTGTCTATTGCAATTTCAGAATTTTCTAATGTCACATTGCAATTGGAGTCAAGGCAGGTGATTTTGCAGCGCAATGCAGCTTTGGGTAAATAGCAAGAGTAACTATGACTGTCTTTTTAATGCTAAATGCCTCATCATCTAATAAGTACTCTGCCTATATTTGGTAGGAAAGTTAATATGTTCTGTGTTGTGTCACATTTTTGAGCTACAATTTTACAATGGTTTTCTATACTTATTCTAATAGGGTGCTATTGCTTTGACAATGCCCCAGCACTTAAACTACCAAGGTTGCAATGAATGCTAATACTATTCTATAGTTTGAAAGGCGACATGTATGACAGGATTTCCTAGTGTACAACAAGCATACATGCGCAACAGTCGGCCAAGTCAGCCAATCTGGCCAATTTGGCGGCCAACCAAGGAAGTCGCAAAAATGGCCACCCAAAAAACGCTAAAGTAGTAGTACTAAATAGCTGATAAGGCATTTCGGCTTAATAAGACAGTCATAGTTACTCATGTTGTTTACCCAAAGTTGCATTAATTTTGCTTTAGGGTTTTTTTTACATGTAAGTTGCATTTTTGGCCAAAAACCATGTCACATTTTTGTTAAAACTAAGTCGCATGGCCGACCAAATTTTGGAGGTTGAGCATGTATGACAACAAGGGTCTTATCATTTTTCAGTGTACATTAAAGTATATCTCGGCATATATGACACAGCAGATACATTATGCCAAATAACAATTTTTTTGCATTGGCGCACAAACCTGGCATACAAACGAGGTCTTATTATTTTTGGCATTAAAGCCACTGTACACTAATACATGATCTGAACTATGGATACTACTGTGGGGTTTGAAATCTTCATCTAGCTTATTTACCAGATTTATCCAATTTTTATCTATTCTATTAGCTTAAGTGGCCATTCTATAGGCACTACTTTGAATCCAACAGAGGTCATTAGCCTTGCTAACTAATGGCTAGAAGACCAACTGGCCAAGTTCTGCACTAGTAATATCTAGGCATTGTATAAATAATTTGCAAAAGTACATTGATTGCCAGGGAGACTATGTTGAAAAAATGCAACATTATTCAAAGATTTCAACTCTAGTTATATAAAACAAAAAACTTTTCAAAAATCATCATGTATATAAATAACGCAAGGGTTCAGATCAATGTTTCCACTTAGCAACTTTCATTTTTTGTACCAAGCTATTCATTTTCATGCCATGGATATTTTTTGCGCCATGATCCCTCTTTACCCCTAAGACTCTAATGCAGTGTGATGCCTATTGAGATTTTTATTTAAACTCGAATACCTAACATCCAGGGACCTCAATCATAAATCATCCAATTTTGGATAAGATAAAACACTACAACTTGGCAAAAATGGGTCAAAAAATGGCAACAACAGCATGGGCATCAGACTATTAATTTTTCTAAATCAATACTGCAATTATAAAACATAATAGTTTCTAAAAAAGCATCCAAAAATGTGAAAAAGGGTTATAATTTAGGCATGAATTTTCCACATTTTCAGATTTGCACCAAACCTTATTAATTGCGCATTTGTGTCATATTGCCTCATTTTTGGGCATGATACAAATTTGTACCAGAGTGGGAACACTGGTTTAGATCTCATTGCATGATAGTAAGATCTTTTATATATAAGGATATTTAAATCATTAAAATAGCATTTTTAGAATATAAGTTAAGGTTAAAGTTTTAAAACCTTTTTTTAAGTATTTAATATAAAGCATATAGGTAGGGCCTAGTGTTCCGCCGCCGCGAGTTTTGACCTCCGTAACCGTAACCGTAGCCGTAAGAAAGAAGCAACTTCCGTAGCCGAATTTTGCCGTCATTACAGGCTAAAAAAGTCCGTAACCGTAATTTGCCGTAACCGTAGCCGTAATGTATAACAAAAATTGATATTTTTGCATGAAAAGTAGGGCAGACAGAAAAGGACAGATAAAAAGGATAAAAGGATAGCAATAAAACCTACTTGTTGTTCGTTCATGCATTAATATTCATTTATTTTTTCGTAAATATAATATCTTTATCGAAGTATTCTATAGCATTGCTGTATGCAATTGTGTGCTTGGTGCCTTTTTCAGTTTTCTGTGTCGTGATTCTATTTTGTTTCGCTACAATATGAATATATGACTGACGTGCCAAGGTCAATGTGTATGTTTAATATCATTAAATAAATATATGAATTTGTTCAAATAAAACTGCTTCAAAATTTCCGATGACTAAGAAATTGCATGTTACATTTTTCATTTTCATTTTATTGCATTGTCTATTGTATTGTCTTCTTTGGTTTCAATCAATTTTCAATCATAATTCATATTCTTATCCTATTAGTATTTATTTAGTATTTCCTTATTAATATTCTTTCATCCTTATCCTCATAATCTAAATCTAATATCCTATTTTTATGCTAAGGAGCTAAATGCTACATATGGCTAAGAAATAAGAATGCCAGATTCTTAGTCTCTTGTAGGCTTTGACTGGCTCTCTCTGTCTCGCTGCTATCATGCTATCGCTATGCTATGCTATGCCGTATGCCTAATGAGAAAATTCGTGAAAAAATTCGTTTTTCATTTTCAAGAAGTTTCGTAGATATTTAGAAACTTAACAAATGTAAAAAATAATAATAACTAGTAAAACAAAATGAAAACTGGTTGAAGTTGATATAAAGAAATTCTTTTATAAAACTAAACAGTTAAAAATAAATAATTTTTGTTACGGCTACCAATTACGGCAAGTCTAGAAAAATCTCCGTAATCCGTAACCGTAACCGTAAGCTCAAAATATGTCCGTAACCGTAATCCGTAATGAAAATACGGCTTCAAAAGTGTCGTAGCCGTAATTTGCCGTAGCCGTAGCCGTAATTACGGCGGAACACTAGTAGGGCCTATAAAATATTCATATATGTTTTAAGCATATAGGTGCAATAGGCTTTGTTTTTTAGTAAACACATTTTTATATTTCTAAGAAACTTATAAAATTTGAAAGCTATAACTTTGTTATGTTGAATGAATATTGGAAATATTTGGCATATTTAGTATATTTTTATACAATGATTTGTTTAAAACAGTAATGAAATTTTTACTATAAATAGGGGCCATCTGAGGGCCTAGCCAAAATAAAGTGGTGTGTGTCTGTATGTTTCTTGCCTTCAAGCTCAAGCTTTGATTGTGCTAACCTGCTTATTTTGCATAAAATTTATCAGCCTTGGGCTTATAATCACTTGTGTTACTTATTTTGAGTAGTAGATAATGACTTAGAAATAACCCTAGAATTGGGAGGATTCAGCCCATTCTTAGAAGAATGAGATATCCAGATCAGAATCTGAGAAATCGCCTTTAAAAGGTAGAAATCCTATTTGAAGGTAGAGAGATCTTGACACAGAGTCTGAGAAACCCACCTCAGGGCAGAACACCCAGCAAAAAAGCTGTGACCCTCTGATCCCAGTAATAGTAATACCCAGACTGAAAGAAACCTTCCTAGAGGAAAGAACTAAAAATATATAGAATAGAATTAGAAAAATAGTGCCATTAGACCATTCAGGCTAAAATTATATATGCTACTAGTAAAAGTACATACACTACTAGTAAAAGGATATATGCTACCAGTAAGTATACAAGTACAGGTATCAGGTAATAACCAATAAAATCTAGTAAGAAATAACCCTAGTACAAATTTAGTAACAATAGGATAGAGTAAACCCTGTTACAACTTGGTGGCAGCAAGTAAGATTAAACAGTAAAGGAAATAGAGTCCTTCTACAACTTTGGTGGCTAATTAGTGGGATTTAGTATCATACAAGAAAAATACTAGCATAACTTTAGTAGCAACAGTAGGATAATTACAGTGAGAACAAGCAGCCCTAATACATAGGTATCTAACAAACTTGTAAAATGAGTAAATTTTAGTAGTAGGCCTAACTAGAAATCTAGTTCCCCTTTATAAAGTGGCCAATAAGCAAAGGATAAAAATAATTTATAAAAGTCCTATTTGCCTTGACATCTTAATAATTTTACCTAAGCTTTAAAATCTATGCAATTCTCTCCCAAGGCCAAGCCTTAAAATCTTAGCAATGCCTTCCAAGCCCTGCTATCTTAACAATTTTTCTTATAAGCATGAAAATAACTTTGGCTAATTGTTTTTAAAGACATTAAAATATATGCATGATGATTTACTTAACCTTATCCCTTAGTCAGCCACCATATAATCCAGTTTGCAACAATCCTATAATTTTGCTTTCTAATATAGAGACACCCTATTTTAATTATAAACATTTTAACTTTGTCATTGGTTTTAATATTGATAAAAACTAATTGGCCAAAGTTATATATATATATCTATAATAAGTCTTAATATATTAGCAGTTAGCAATTGCAATTCTCTTAATAAGCCTTGAAATCTTAACAATTTCCCAAATAAGCCTTGGCATTTGACATATTTAAATGGGTACTAGTCGTTTCAGTGACAAGACATTTCGGTGACAGACAAATAGTCGTTTCAGTCACAAGTTGCTATTGTGATAGACACACTTTATTTTAAATGAAAAATCTAAGATTTCATGAGTATTGTCATTTTAGTGATAAGAGACATTTCATAATATTCAGTTGTAGTTATTTTGTTAAGATTTATGTTTCATAATATATTTAAATTTTCATTAAAAGAATATATTAAAGAAAAGAAATCAAACCAATTATATTGTTTTCTTCCTATGCAGATCATTTTGAATTGTTCCAGAGTATTCAGACACATAAACCATAAACCTATAGAGAATCCTCATGAAATGCAGACCACGAGAAATGCGGAGATATTCACTCGTCGACGCTTTTGCATGTTTAAATTGGAAAACATAATTCAAAAGACTGGCACAACTCTATAATTGTAAATAAACAAAATTAAATATAGAAATAGGCCCTACTTAATTGTTTAAAAAATTATTAAATTTTAGGCTCAATATCCCTTAAGATTTTCGAAGTAATTTTCTGTTTAAAAACAGAATGGCTATAACTAAAATTGTATTTTTCTTGTCACTGAAATGACTTTTGCTTGTCACCAAAAGGACTGTCACCAAAACGTCTTGTCACCGAAATGACTGTAATCCATTTAAATGATGCAACTTTTATGTTTAACATATAATAAAAGCTTTTAATAAAAAGTGCATGCTATAAAGATTTGAATCGGCTACAGGTCAAAAGGGCGACAGATCAAAAGGGCGACAGATAAAAGCATCAGTGTCACAAACACGTAGCAGAATAGGACACGTTTTTTTCGGCTTCAGAAGCGGTCAATACATGTTTTGTGTACGAAAATGTATTAGTAAGATGTATCACCCGTGACACAACGTAAGGCTCAAAAATACCTCTTCACAAGAGCCTTAACCTTTTTTTTAGCCTTTTCCTTGAGAGCATTTTCCTTAAAGGCAGATAATACCCGTCGATAGGTATTTGTACCCATATTTTTATGCATTTTAAGGCTTCCGTGTACTCGCGTGTAGAAGTTGTCACGGGTGATGTTGGTAAACTGTATAATTCAAATTCCATTCTAGCTAGCTATTAAAATAATTAGCCTGCGTCAGGATTAGCAAAAATTTAAAGGGCTAGTGACCAATGTAGCTAGTTCTAGTCTAGGAAGTTGCGCATCTTACCTAGCTATCTTATTCTTGGTCTAATCGGCTAGGCCTATGATATGCTGTTCGACCTAAATATTAAATTTTACTACTATTGCCATTTTGTTACAGATTTATTTAGGACCTACTGTTCTACCAATGTCAATGGCAATAGATTAAATTTAAAACTACCTAGGCAGCTAGGCCTAGTAATTTTGCATTTAGTAATACAAAGCCTACTGTTTCACTGATTATTTTCTTCTATTGACTAGTAGCCCTAAATCTAAAATATTTTCTTTTCTTTTGTGTTATAAGGCCTAGCCTTTACCTTTATGTTATATTATTAAAATGTTCTTTTGACTTAATAATAGTATTAATAAGCATCTTTTTTCTTTCTTGGATGTAAAGTTAATTTGGTCCTTCTTTGATTTAATTTAATTAGCTTATATTTTATACAATTTACTAAGGCTATAGGAATGGAAGTATTATAATATTTATATTAATTTTTTCTAACAAATATTATAAATTCTGTTTTATAAGCATCAAAAATGGAAATATAAAACAAGATAATATAGAGCACATTCTATATTGAAATATTATGCACATTTTTAAATATTTTGATAAATAAGATTTCTCCACAAAATTAAAAATATTTTAGAAATTAGATTATAAACTTAAAGCCATAAACCATAGACTAGCAACTAGTTATTTACTACCATTATAAAGTAAGTCATGATATCTATCTAGTAGTCATGACCTTTTCTTCCTCTCTAACCTCTATCTATATCCTGTTCTTCTTTCTAGACCTATTTTCTTTTTGAAAAATTTACCTCCTCTTCCTTCCAATATTACTCCTTTCTTTATTTTAGCCCCATCATGTCTTCCCCTTGAATCCTTATTCTCTCCTCTTCACTACCTACCTTCTCTTTTCTAGTTCTTACTTTCCTCATTTCTAGCCCTTACTCTCTTCTCCTCTCCAGCCTAACCCTCCTAGCCTCACCTCTTCCTCCAGCCCCACCTAAACCTCTTTGAACCTCTAGCCCCATCTTTTTTTCTTTCCAGCCCTATCCTCCTCCACTCTAGTCTCATCCTACCTTCCAGTCTTATCCTTCTTTCTAGCCTCACCCTCCTCCCTTTCAAGCCCTACCCTCCTTCCCTGCACCACCACCCTCCTTCTCTCCAGCCCTACCCTCCCTCCCTGCAACACTACCCTCCTTCCCTCCAGCCCTATCCTCCCTCCCTGCTACCCTGCTTTCCTTCTAGCCCTACCTTTTCCCCTACTACCCCGCATTCCCCTCCAGCTTCCATCTTCTATCCTCTAGCCCAACCCTTCAGCCCTATCCTTCCCTCTAACCCTACCCCCTTTCCCTCCAGCCCTACCCTCCTTCTCTGCAGCACCACCCTCCTACCCTCTAGCCCCACCCTCCTTCCCTCTAGCCCACCCTCCTTCCCTCTAGCCCACCCTCCTTCCCTCTAGCCCTACCCTCCTTTCCTCCAGCCCCACTCTCCTTCCCTCCAGCCCCACTCTCCTTCCCTCCAGCCCCACCCTCCTTCCCTCCAGCCCGACTCTCCTTCCCTCAAGCCCTGCCCTCTTCCCCTACTGCCCCACGCTCCCCTCCAGCTTCCATCCTCTTCTACCCTCTAGCCCCACCCTCTTACCCTTCAGCCCCATCCTTCCCTCTAACCCTACCCCCTTTCCCTCCAGCCCTACCCTCCTTCCCTCCAGCCCCACTCTCCTTCCCTCTAGCCCTGCCCTCCTCCTCGACTTTCCACCCTCCCTTCCAGCTTCCACCCTCTCCTCCCTCCAGGACCCACCCTCCCTCCTTCTAGCCCTACCCTCCTTCCCTCCAGCCCCACTCGCCTTCCCTCTAGCCCACCCTCCTTCCCTCTAGCCCTACCCTCCTTCCCTCCAGCCCCACTCTCCTTCCCTCCAGCCCCACCCTCCTTCCCTCCAGCCCGACACTCCTTCCCTCCAGCCCCACTCTCCTTCCCTCAAGCCCCGCCCTCTTCCTCTACTGCCCACGCTCCCCTCCAGCTTCCATCCTCTTCCACCCTCTAGCCCCACCCTCTTACCCTTCCACCCCATCCTTCCCTCTAACCCTACCCCCTTTCCCTCCAGCCCCACTCGCCTTAGCTCCAGCCCCACCCTCCCTCCCTCTAGCCCTACCCTCCTTCCCTCCAGCCACACCCTCCTTCCCTCCAGCCCTGCTCTCCTTTCCTCTAGCCCCACTCTCCTTCCCTCCAGCCCCACTCTCCTTCCCTCCAGCCCCACCCTCCTTCCCTCCAGCCCGACTCTCCTTCCCTCAAGCCCCGCCCTCTTCCCCTACTGCCCCACGCTCCCCTCCAGCTTCCATCCTCTTCTACCCTCTAGCCCCACCCTCTTACCCTTTAGCCCCATCCTTCCTTCCAGCACCACCGCCTTCTTTCCCCAACCCCAACCTCTCCTCCCCTCGAGTGCTCAGCCTCTCCTCCCCTCAAGTGCTCAGCCTCTCCTCCCCTCCAGCCTCACCCTCTCCTCCCCCAGCATGAACATCTTCGCCCCTACTGGCCCACCCTTCGCCCCTGCAGTCCCCACCCTATTCTCCTTTTCAGCCTCACCCTTTTTTCGTAGCTTTGTTAATTAAATTTAATTATCCGTTTTAGAAGTAAAAACGAATATTTCTCCTTCCTCTCTTCTGAATCTCCTCGATGGGGAGAAAAAGATAAGGCCAAGGCAAAACCTAACAATAGCAAACCAAGCAATGGAGACAATGCTACGGAGGGCCCTGCCAACAGGATGAGTACGGCTTTCTACTTCCTACCGAACAAACAGCCGCCAATCGGAGAAGCGGCTGTCACTCCTGGGTTACGCCGACGACCTGGCGCTGCCCGCCTCTACGGCTGAGGGAGCCCCAGCGCATGCTAGACAGCCTGGTGGCAGCTGCGGCATCGGTCGGGCATCAACACCGAGAAGACGAGGTGATGACTGTACCCGCGGAGCTGCCTATCAAAATCACCTGCTGGGACGCCCGACGGTTGTGCAGCAGCTCTACCTCGTTGCACCCTCGCTGCGACTACCCAGCGAGACCTTCCGCAGGCGAAGACTTCAGCTGGTGGGCCACACCATCCGCGTGGAGGCCTACTGTTCTCAACCATTGAACCAGTGCAGGACGTCCTGCTGCTCACGATGCAGGGCCCCTGGCGCCGGGATTACGGCCGGGCGGGTCGCTACGCGGATTGCCTGCTGGATGACGCTGGGTGATCGGCCAGGCGCACGCTGTTGTCGCTTTCAGAGAGTTAGCACTGAAAGAACTGATCTGACACTGCCTCCCATTGTGAACTGTTACTCTTAACTCAACCTTGCCTTGTTGTTTTCTCTTCAGAATAATTTGCCCAGCTGCAAACTGTGATGGTGCATATCTCGTACTCGCGATTAAAAAATCTTATACTTCTTACTGTTTCACTGATTTAATTCCGAACCAACCAGGAAAACAAATTTATTTTTAATTCCGTGCATTTTTCTTGTGCTTTACTTTTACTGATCGGTGTTAGTGCTATTTATTGTGTGTAATATTATCGAAAAATTCAATTTCCGATGTCATTATTTAGGAACTTCCGCTGTGCTGTATTAAAACTATATAGTACTTCCGCATGCACTGACGTAGCATTGCGCCAATAATTTTACATTGCGTGACGCAGGCGCCTAAACCAATCTTTTGTTGAATGCTACTAGCATAATAATCCTTTGAAATACATTGTATTGCTATACTGCATTGCTTTTGATGATCTAAACGAGACTAGCTAGACTCCTCACTGATCCATACGAGTATGCTCCTCAGTCCTCAAGCGAACTACGAGTATATGGAAACGAGAGCAGATTGAGCTAGCAGCAAACTTAGTATTTGATCTTCGGATCACGGATAGAATCAAGGAAATGTAGATCTGGCACTTACACAAAAGTCCTTGATTTAATGGAATACAGCAATTTTCAATCTGTCACTTTTTCAACTTCAACTTTTTAAAATTTGGATTGGCGCAAGTCTCCTTTACATCGTCAAAAGCAATACTGGTTCCAATCCAAGAGAATGATTTGTTGATAACTGTATTTCACTCTTTGAGCTGAACGCTGTGTTTGACCATTATTTTGTTGGTGTACAGCGTGCAACAGATCGCATGAATTGGTAAATTTCCTTTCATGCGTTCCTTTCATCCTATAATTCTGGTAGGGGGCGCTGCTGTTGCAAAGAGCGGCGGTGGATAGCGGAGCTGTTGCAGGAGCTGCGGCAGATAGCGGAGCTGTTGCAGGAGCTGCGGCAGATAGCGGAGCTGTTGCAGGAGCTGCGGCAGATAGCGGAGCTGTTGCAGGAGCTGCGGCAGATAGCGGAGCTGTTGCAGGAGCTGCGGCAGATAGCGGAGCTGTTTCAGGAGCTGCGGCAGATAGCGGAGCTGTTGCAGGAGCTGCGGCAGATAGCGGAGCTGTTGCAGGAGCTGCGGCAGATAGCGGAGCTGTTGCAGGAGCTGCGGCAGATAGCGGAGCTGTTGCAGGAGCTGCGGCAGATAGCGGAGCTGTTACAGGAGCTGCGGCAGATAGCGGAGCTGTTGCAGGAGCTGCGGCAGATAGCGGAGCTGTTACAGGAGCGGCGGCAGATAGCAGATTTACTCGTATCCCAAAAATATTCGCCTTTAAAATTGCATACAGTGTTTGAAAAAATCAATTGTGGAGTTTTAGATGCTTGAATCAATTTTGCTTAAGCCAGTGGCGTTTGCCGTACATGCCGTTCAATCTTTTTGTACATAAGGCCAAGCATAATTCTCAAATGGTAGATTTATCGCTTGGTTTCAAGTGCGTTAAGTCCTGTCACGAGTGCGCATAGCCTCCTCGCCTGTGTGGAGTTTTATTAGCCATTGATGAGGCTCCATGACCAGTAGCGCACTTGATGCAGTAATCTTTACGCACGAATTAAGGAATCTTAAAAACGAATAACCAATTAAGGAATTTATTTGCGAAGCTGTTTTCTGATTTAGACAAGCGTATAGACATTTAGAGGAATTGGAACTTACCATACTGCTAAGGAAAGGGAAAACAGCTTGTCTGCATGGAGTTCTCACAGGAAGCTGGAGTTTTACCATAAGACTATAAGAGATATACATGTAAAGAGACGAAGAGTGGGGACTAAAATTTTGAGTTGGTCCCGGAAGAAGAGGTGACGAGAAGGACGACAAGAGCTGAAAATGTCTCGAACCACTACAGATCGACTAAGGCTTTAGACTGGCATGGAGTGACGGCGCTGGTTGATGAGCACTGGCTGTCTCCGGCGATTTTTTGACGAAGATCACAGGCAAACAATTCAAATAGACTTTTGGATTACCGGAGATTGATGGAGCTGGCTGAGAAGAAGCTGTACTGGTGGAGTTGACAAGAATATTTGCGCTCAGTAACTCGAGAAGACCAGCTGAATTGAAGGGACAAAGCGAGAAGATCGTTCTTTATTTGGGCCTCTTTTGGAAGCTTGCTTCTGCGCACATACAGCCATGACCTGACCTGAAGGACCTGACAAGATGTAAGAAAGGTCTACTAGCTACATTTAGATGCCGGCGTCAAATTTCTCTACATAACAGCACCAACGGAACCTTGTTCCAGATAATGACCTGTGCCCCAACATTCTCAATGAGTGCCAGTCCAATCGCGTCTCCACCGAAGGAATTGCCAATCTGAGATAACGCTACACTCCCGTAGCTATCGTATCACGCGATATATCCTCAATGACCACTGCTGGAACCCTGGGTGAGCTCCACTGCTACCACTGACGGTTCAAAGCAGTCAATCAACACCGGCTTTGATGTTGGGATCTTTCTGAACGGGAGGGTTTCGCAACCAACGCTCAGTACACTGAGGTCAACTCCAGTGTTTTCCAAAATGAATTAGTTCTCGCCATCAGCTCCTGCACTGCAGAGCTTCTCGCCACTGGCGTAACCGGTAAGAGCATAACCGAAACCGGCCTTGTAGACTTGGCATGGCATCTGTGGCTGCAGCGTCAATTCTAAAACATTCCTTGACATGTTGGGTTCCACCAACGAATTTACTCTTCACTGGGTTCCGGGGCATGTGCAGGAGCGGTGGAAGATAGCAAAGCTGTTGCAAGGAGCCAGCGGTGGTAGATAGTGGAGCATGGCCGGCAGGGCGGGAGCGAAGAGTAGAAGTGGCAGGCTGCAGAAGCTTTTTGTTGTTTTGCATGGCTGCTAAACATGTAAATGCTGAAGTTAATTATGATAAATTGAGTACATGTGCGTGTGAGATGTGCTTTTTATTAGCCATAAACGGTATACAGTATGTACAGTACAGCTACATTAGCATACATATATATTGTAGTTCAATAACATTTTGACTCAAACGAGTCCGGCGTTCGAGTCACGACGATGTGCCATTTTTTTAATTTATTTAGTCTCCAGACCACAAGTCCTCAAGGATACGGTACAGCTGATCAAGGGAAGCTGGCTGCTGCCTCTGGATGTCCCACTCGACCCAGTTCCATATATTCTATATCGGATTGAGGTCTGGTGACTGTGCTGGCCAGTCCATGGTGCGAATGTTGTTCTCAGCTATGCTCGGCTATGCGCACTCGTGACAGGACTTAACGCACTTGAAACCAAGCGATAAATCTACCATTTGAGAATTATGCTTGGCCTTATGTACAAAAAGATTGAACGGCATGTACGGCAAACGCCACTGGCTTAAGCAAAATTGATTCAAGCATCTAAAACTCCACAATTGATTTTTTCAAACACTGTATGCAATTTTAAAGGCGAATATTTTTGGGATACGAGTAAATCTGCTATCTGCCGCCGCTCCTGCAACAGCTCCGCTATCTGCCGCAGCTCCTGCAACAGCTCCGCTATCTGCCGCAGCTCCTGCAACAGCTCCGCTATCTGCCGCAGCTCCTGCAACAGCTCCGCTATCTGCCGCAGCTCCTGCAACAGCTCCGCTATCTGCCGCAGCTCCTGCAACAGCTCCGCTATCTGCCGCAGCTCCTGTAACAGCTCCGCTATCTGCCGCAG
Source organism: Macrostomum lignano (assembly GCA_002269645.1). NCBI lineage: Eukaryota > Metazoa > Platyhelminthes > Macrostomidae > Macrostomum > Macrostomum lignano. The sequence continues at coordinate 88,841 of NIVC01002734.1, forward strand.
CTCCTGCAACAGCTCCGCTATCTGCCGCAGCTCCTGCAACAGCTCCGCTATCTGCCGCAGCTCCTGCAACAGCTCCGCTATCTGCCGCAGCTCCTGCAACAGCTCCGCTATCTGCCGCAGCTCCTGCAACAGCTCCGCTATCTGCCGCAGCTCCTGCAACAGCTCCGCTATCTGCCGCAGCTCCTGCAACAGCTCCGCTATCTGCCGCAGCTCCTGCAACAGCTCCGCTATCTGCCGCAGCTCCTGCAACAGCTCCGCTATCTGCCGCAGCTCCTGCAACAGCTCCGCTATCTGCCGCAGCTCCTGCAACAGCTCCGCTATCTGCCGCAGCTCCTGCAACAGCTCCGCTATCTGCCGCAGCTCCTGCAACAGCTCCGCTATCTGCCGCAGCTCCTGCAACAGCTCCGCTATCTGCCGCAGCTCCTGTAACAGCTCCGCTATCTGCCGCAGCTCCTGCAACAGCTCCGCTATCTGCCGCAGCTCCTGCAACAGCTCCGCTATCTGCCGCAGCTCCTGCAACAGCTCCGCTATCTGCCGCAGCTCCTGCAACAGCTCCGCTATCTGCCGCAGCTCCTGTAACAGCTCCGCTATCTGCCGCAGCTCCTGCAACAGCTCCGCTATCTGCCGCAGCTCCTGTAACAGCTCCGCTATCTGCCGCAGCTCCTGCAACAGCTCCGCTATCTGCCGCAGCTCCTGCAACAGCTCCGCTATCTGCCGCAGCTCCTGCAACAGCTCCGCTATCTGCCGCAGCTCCTGCAACAGCTCCGCTATCTGCCGCAGCTCCTGCAACAGCTCCGCTATCTGCCGCAGCTCCTGCAACAGCTCCGCTATCTGCCGCAGCTCCTGCAACAGCTCCGCTATCTGCCGCAGCTCCTGCAACAGCTCCGCTATCTGCCGCAGCTCCTGCAACAGCTCCGCTATCCACCGCCGCTCTTTGCAACAGCAGCGCCCCCTACCAGAATTATAGGATGAAAGGAACGCATGAAAGGAAATTTACCAATTCATGCGATCTGTTGCACGCTGTACACCAACAAAATAATGGTCAAACACAGCGTTCAGCTCAAAGAGTGAAATACAGTTATCAACAAATCATTCTCTTGGATTGGAACCAGTATTGCTTTTGACGATGTAAAGGAGACTTGCGCCAATCCAAATTTTAAAAAGTTGAAGTTGAAAAAGTGACAGATTGAAAATTGCTGTATTCCATTAAATCAAGGACTTTTGTGTAAGTGCCAGATCTACATTTCCTTGATTCTATCCGTGATCCGAAGATCAAATACTAAGTTTGCTGCTAGCTCAATCTGCTCTCGTTTCCATATACTCGTAGTTCGCTTGAGGACTGAGGAGCATACTCGTATGGATCAGTGAGGAGTCTAGCTAGTCTCGTTTAGATCATCAAAAGCAATGCAGTATAGCAATACAATGTATTTCAAAGGATTATTATGCTAGTAGCATTCAACAAAAGATTGGTTTAGGCGCCTGCGTCACGCAATGTAAAATTATTGGCGCAATGCTACGTCAGTGCATGCGGAAGTACTATATAGTTTTAATACAGCACAGCGGAAGTTCCTAAATAATGACATCGGAAATTGAATTTTTCGATAATATTACACACAATAAATAGCACTAACACCGATCAGTAAAAGTAAAGCACAAGAAAAATGCACGGAATTAAAAATAAATTTGTTTTCCTGGTTGGTTCGGAATTAAATCAGTGAAACAGTAAGAAGTATAAGATTTTTTAATCGCGAGTACGAGATATGCACCATCACAGTTTGCAGCTGGGCAAATTATTCTGAAGAGAAAACAACAAGGCAAGGTTGAGTTAAGAGTAACAGTTCACAATGGGAGGCAGTGTCAGATCAGTTCTTTCAGTGCTAACTCTCTGAAAGCGACAACAGCGTGCGCCTGGCCGATCACCCAGCGTCATCCAGCAGGCAATCCGCGTAGCGACCCGCCCGGCCGTAATCCCGGCGCCAGGGGCCCTGCATCGTGAGCAGCAGGACGTCCTGCACTGGTTCAATGGTTGAGAACAGTAGGCCTCCACGCGGATGGTGTGGCCCACCAGCTGAAGTCTTCGCCTGCGGAAGGTCTCGCTGGGTAGTCGCAGCGAGGGTGCAACGAGGTAGAGCTGCTGCACAACCGTCGGGCGTCCCAGCAGGTGATTTTGATAGGCAGCTCCGCGGGTACAGTCATCACCTCGTCTTCTCGGTGTTGATGCCCGACCGATGCCGCAGCTGCCACCAGGCTGTCTAGCATGCGCTGGGGCTCCCTCAGCCGTAGAGGCGGGCAGCGCCAGGTCGTCGGCGTAACCCAGGAGTGACAGCCGCTTCTCCGATTTGCGGCTGTTTGTTCGGTAGGAAGTAGAAAGCCGTACTCATCCTGTTGGCAGGGCCCTCCGTAGCATTGTCTCCATTGCTTGGTTTGCTATTGTTAGGTTTTGCCTTGGCCTTATCTTTTTCTCCCCATCGAGGAGATTCTGAAGAGAGGAAGGAGAAATATTCGTTTTTACTTCTAAAACGGATAATTAAATTTAATTAACAAAGCTACGAAAAAAGGGTGAGGCTGAAAAGGAGAATAGGGTGGGGACTGCAGGGGCGAAGGGTGGGCCAGTAGGGGCGAAGATGTTCATGCTGGGGGAGGAGAGGGTGAGGCTGGAGGGGAGGAGAGGCTGAGCACTTGAGGGGAGGAGAGGCTGAGCACTCGAGGGGAGGAGAGGTTGGGGTTGGGGAAAGAAGGCGGTGGTGCTGGAAGGAAGGATGGGGCTAAAGGGTAAGAGGGTGGGGCTAGAGGGTAGAAGAGGATGGAAGCTGGAGGGGAGCGTGGGCAGTAGGGGAAGAGGGCGGGGCTTGAGGGAAGGAGAGTCGGGCTGGAGGGAAGGAGGGTGGGGCTGGAGGGAAGGAGAGTGGGGCTGGAGGGAAGGAGAGTGGGGCTAGAGGAAAGGAGAGCAGGGCTGGAGGGAAGGAGGGTGTGGCTGGAGGGAAGGAGGGTAGGGCTAGAGGGAGGGAGGGTGGGGCTGGAGCTAAGGCGAGTGGGGCTGGAGGGAAAGGGGGTAGGGTTAGAGGGAAGGATGGGGTGGAAGGGTAAGAGGGTGGGGCTAGAGGGTGGAAGAGGATGGAAGCTGGAGGGGAGCGTGGGGCAGTAGAGGAAGAGGGCGGGGCTTGAGGGAAGGAGAGTGGGGCTGGAGGGAAGGAGTGTCGGGCTGGAGGGAAGGAGGGTGGGGCTGGAGGGAAGGAGAGTGGGGCTGGAGGGAAGGAGGGTAGGGCTAGAGGGAAGGAGGGTGGGCTAGAGGGAAGGCGAGTGGGGCTGGAGGGAAGGAGGGTAGGGCTAGAAGGAGGGAGGGTGGGTCCTGGAGGGAGGAGAGGGTGGAAGCTGGAAGGGAGGGTGGAAAGTCGAGGAGGAGGGCAGGGCTAGAGGGAAGGAGGGTGGGGATGGAGGGAAGGAGAGTGGGGCTGGAGGGAAGGAGGGTAGGGCTGGAGGGAAAGGGGGTAGGGTTAGAGGGAAGGATAGGGCTGAAGGGTTGGGCTAGAGGATAGAAGATGGAAGCTGGAGGGGAATGCGGGGTAGTAGGGGGAAAAGGTAGGGCTAGAAGGAAAGCAGGGTAGCAGGGAGGGAGGATAGGGCTGGAGGGAAGGAGGGTAGTGTTGCAGGGAGGGAGGGTAGGGCTGGAGAGAAGGAGGGTGGTGGTGCAGGGAAGGAGGGTAGGGCTTGAAAGGGAGGAGGGTGAGGCTAGAAAGAAGGATAAGACTGGAAGGTAGGATGAGACTAGAGTGGAGGAGGATAGGGCTGGAAAGAAAAAAAGATGGGGCTAGAGGTTCAAAGAGGTTTAGGTGGGGCTGGAGGAAGAGGTGAGGCTAGGAGGGTTAGGCTGGAGAGGAGAAGAGAGTAAGGGCTAGAAATGAGGAAAGTAAGAACTAGAAAAGAGAAGGTAGGTAGTGAAGAGGAGAGAATAAGGATTCAAGGGGAAGACATGATGGGGCTAAAATAAAGAAAGGAGTAATATTGGAAGGAAGAGGAGGTAAATTTTTCAAAAAGAAAATAGGTCTAGAAAGAAGAACAGGATATAGATAGAGGTTAGAGAGGAAGAAAAGGTCATGACTACTAGATAGATATCATGACTTACTTTATAATGGTAGTAAATAACTAGTTGCTAGTCTATGGTTTATGGCTTTAAGTTTATAATCTAATTTCTAAAATATTTTTAATTTTGTGGAGAAATCTTATTTATCAAAATATTTAAAAAATGTGCATAATATTTCAATATAGAATGTGCTCTATATTATCTTGTTTTATATTTCCATTTTTGATGCTTATAAAACAGAATTTATAATATTTGTTAGAAAAAATTAATATAAATATTATAATACTTCCATTCCTATAGCCTTAGTAAATTGTATAAAATATAAGCTAATTAAATTAAATCAAAGAAGGACCAAATTAACTTTACATCCAAGAAAGAAAAAAGATGCTTATTAATACTATTATTAAGTCAAAAGAACATTTTAATAATATAACATAAAGGTAAAGGCTAGGCCTTATAACACAAAAGAAAAGAAAATATTTTAGATTTAGGGCTACTAGTCAATAGAAGAAAATAATCAGTGAAACAGTAGGCTTTGTATTACTAAATGCAAAATTACTAGGCCTAGCTGCCTAGGTAGTTTTAAATTTAATCTATTGCCATTGACATTGGTAGAACAGTAGGTCCTAAATAAATCTGTAACAAAATGGCAATAGTAGTAAAATTTAATATTTAGGTCGAACAGCATATCATAGGCCTAGCCGATTAGACCAAGAATAAGATAGCTAGGTAAGATGCGCAACTTCCTAGACTAGAACTAGCTACATTGGTCACTAGCCCTTTAAATTTTTGCTAATCCTGACGCAGGCTAATTATTTTAATAGCTAGCTAGAATGGAATTTGAATTATACAGTTTACCAACATCACCCGTGACAACTTCTACACGCGAGTACACGGAAGCCTTAAAATGCATAAAAATATGGGTACAAATACCTATCGACACCCGTATATACACGTTAGGCGGTATAGAACACGGCAAAAACCGCCTATAAGGCAGTCCGTATCATGCTATATGATACAGTAGCATGCTATAGACCGCCTTTTTTATGCGCACAAGGGCCAAATATGGCACAAATTTGAACAGACGTTTCTGCTTATTTTTTAGTTCACTAATGCAAAGTAGGCCTAGCGATTTTACTAACCTACTATGCTACTATTCTCTAGTACAGTATTTTAGTGTCACTAGAATGCTAGATAAAAATTAGGTCAGGATGACTTAGTTACAAGTGTAAGTGTTAACATTTAACATTATTTTATGTAGGCCTACTAGCTGTTTATTATTTCCACAATATTAATAGGCCCAGCGAATTAATATTAGAACAGGAGAACAATACAACTCGACTTAAAGTTCAATTAGTGAACTTGGATGGCGCTCAGTTTCAGTTTGTAGCTAGGCCTATGCACAATTTTGTAACTGAATGCAATAACTGTGTGACTAAGCTAGGCCTAGGGCTATATATTCAATATTCTTTTTTCTGAACCCTGAATCCTGAGTTTAGGAGAGAAACTATTTAGTAAAGCTAGCTATATTGATAGATATATTGAACAACCATAATTTAGGGTTCTAATATACTATACTAATAGCCTATTATATATATGTAGTACAACTAGCTGAGCTAGCATAAAATTCCATAAATGGATGTATTTTTATTTTTTATTTTATTGATAAATTGGGTTCTATTCTACTATTTTATGTTATAGGTTAAGCCTGAAATTAGTATTTAGTATTTAGAGGTTCTATATTTTTTGTTTTTTTAACCTTCCCTTTCCCCATAACCTGCTAGCCTTCCCTACATGGTTACACCCTACTGCCCTTTACCATACCTTACCCCAATGGCCTTCCTACAACACTTGCTACCTTTTCTTATCAATACAAGCCTTTCCCATACCTTGCTGCCCTTCATTGTCTTTTATAGGCCTTTTCCATACCCTGCTGTCTTTCACAAACCTTGCTGCTCTTCAATGTATCCTGCTTGGCCTTCATTGTATCTTGTTGGCCTTCCCACATGGCCACACCTTGCTGGCTTTTCCCATATCCTGCTAGCCTTCCCACACCCTACTGTCTTTCCCATACCCTGCTGTCTTTCCCCTACCCTGCTGTCCTTCCCCACACCCTTGCCAGCCTTCCTTACTCCTTGCTGGCCTTCCCCACACCCTGCCAGCTTCCCCACATCCTGCTGGCCTTCCCTACTCCCTGCTACCCTTCCCCACACCCTGCTGTCCTTCCCCATCAATGCAGGCCTTCCTCACTCCCTGTTGGCATTCCCCACACCCTGCCGGCCTTCCCCACATCCTGCTGGCCTTCCCTACTCCTTGCTACCCTTCCCCACACCCTGCCGGCCTTCCCCACATCCTGCTGGCCTTCCCTACTCCCTGCTACCCTTCCCCACATCCTGCTGTCCTTCCCCACACCCTGCTTGTCTTCACTACCAATGCAGGCTTTCCCTACACCCTGCTGTCCTTCCCCATACCCTGCTGTCTTTCCCCTACCCTGCTGTCCTTCCCCATCAATGCAGGCCTTCCTCACTCCCTGCTGGCATTCCCCACACCCTGCCGGCCTTCCCCACACCCTTGCCAGCCTTCCTTACTCCTTGCTGGCCTTCCCCACACCCTGCTAGCTTCCCCACATCCTGCTCGCCTTCCCTACTCCCTGCTACCCTTCCCCACACCCTGCTGTCCTTCCCCACATCCTGCTGGCCTTCCCTACTCCTTGCTACCCTTCCCCACACCCTGCCGGCCTTCCCCACACCCTGCCGGCTTCCCCACATCCTGCTGGCCTTGCCTTCCCTACTCCCTGCTACCCTTCCCCACACCCTGCTGTCCTTCCCCACACCCTGCTTGCCTTACACTACCAATGCAGGCTTTCCCTACACCCTGCTGTCCTTCCCCATCAATGCAGGCCTTCCTCACTCCCTGCTGGCATTCCCCACACCCTGCCGGCCTTCCCCACATCCTGCTGGCCTTCCCTACTCCCTGCTACCCTTCCCCACACCCTGCTGTCCTTCCCCATCAATGCAGGCCTTCCTCACTCCCTGCTGGCATTCCCCACACCCTGCCGGCCTTCCCCACATCCTGCTGGCCTTCCCTACTCCTTGCTACCCTTCCCCACACCCTGCCGGCCTTCCCCACACCCTGCCGGCTTCCCCACATCCTGCTGACCTTCTCTACTCCCTGCTACCCTTCCCCACACCCTGCTGTCCTTCCCCACACCCTGCCGGCCTTCCCCACACCCTGCCTGCTTCCCACATCCTGCTGGCCTTCCCTACTCCCTGCTACCCTTCCCCACATCCTGCTGTCCTTCCCCACACCCTGCTTGTCTTCACTACCAATGCAGGCTTTCCCTACACCCTGCTGTCCTTCCCCAATTCCCTGCTGTCTTTCCCCTACCCTGCTGTCCTTCCCCATCAATGCAGGCCTTCCTCACTCCCTGCTGGCATTCCCCACACCCTGCTGGCCTTCCCCACACCCTTGCCAGCCTTCCTTACTCCTTGCTGGCCTTCCCCACACCCTGCTAGCTTCCCCACATCCTGCTCGCCTTCCCTACTCCCTGCTACCCTTCCCCACACCCTGCTGTCCTTCCCCATCAATGCAGGCCTTCCTCACTCCTTGCTACCCTTCCCCACACCCTGCCGGCCTTCCCCACACCCTGCCGGCTTCCCCACATCCTGCTGACCTTCTCTACTCCCTGCTACCCTTCCCCACACCCTGCCTGCTTCCCCTCATCCTGCTGGCCTTCCCTACTCCCTGCTACCCTTCCCCACACCCTGCTGTCCTTCCCCACACCCTGCTAATCTTCACTACCAATGCAGGCTTTCCCTACACCTTTCTTTCCTTCCCCATCAATGCAGGCCTTTCCCACTCCCTTCTGGCATTCCCCACACCCTGCCGGCTTCCCCACTTCCTGCTGGCCTTCCCTACTCCCTGCTACCCTTCCCCACATCCTGCCGGCCTTCCCCACACCCTGCCGGCTTCTCCACATCCTGCCGGCTTCTCCACATCCTGCCGGCCTTCCCTACTCCCTGCTACCCTTCCCCACACCCTGCTGTCCTTCCCCACACCCTGCTTGCCTTACACTACCAATGCAGGCTTTCCCTACACCCTGCTGTCCTTCCCCATCAATGCAGGCCTTTCCCACTCCCTTCTGGCATTCCCCACACCCTGCCGGCTTCCCCACTTCCTGCTGGCCTTCCCTACTCCCTGCTACCCTTCCCCACACCCTGCTGTCCTTCCCCACACCCTGCTTGCCTTACACTACCAATGCAGGCTTTCCCTACACCCTGCTGTCCTTCCCCATCAATGCAGGCCTTTCCCACTCCCTGCTGGCATTCCCCACACCCTGCCAGCCTTCCCTACTGCTGGCCTTCCCTTTTTCCTGCTACCCTTCCCCACACCCTGCCGGCCTTCCCCATACCCTGCTGTCATTTCCCACACCCTGCCACTCTACCTCTCACAGGCTACCCCTCCCAGACAGCCCTCCCAGACAGCCCTCCCAGACAGCCCCTCCAGGCTAACCCAACTCTACCCCTCCCAGGCAGCCCTTCCGGGCTTCATCTCCCACTCAACCTCTTCCAGAAGCGGAGGACGATCGCAGGACTGTCTGCTGCCTGCCGCTTCGGCTGCAGTGACCGCCGGCTCAAGCGGAGGACGATCGCAGGACTGTCTGCTGCCTGCCGCTTCGGCTGCAGTGACCGCCGGCTCAAGCGGAGGACGATCGCAGGACTGTCTGCTGCCTGCCGCTTCGGCTGCAGTGACCGCCGGCTCAAGCGGAGGACGATCGCAGGACTGTCTGCTGCCTGCCGCTTCGGCTGCAGTGACCGCCGGCTCAAGCGGAGGACGATCGCAGGACTGTCTGCTGCCTGCCGCTTCGGCTGCAGTGACCGCCGGCTCAAGCGGAGGACGATCGCTGCTCCGCGTGCTATCATCTACTAGTGTTGTGAGTGCTAAGGGCGATCGAAGGACTAATGAAGAAGCATATTATCCGATTTCTTTTAGAGGAGATCTATGCCAGTTATTTATCTTCTCGTTTAATTAGCAGTGAGTAAAAAAATACGACAATTATATGCTGCCGCTTATAGACTCTACAATATCATCAGCAGAATACGTAAATTGAAGTCGTTTGAAACAAGAGTACGTAGATGGTAAGATGGCATGTATTTAGCTTCTTCCTAGTGAAATCAGTGAATTGTGTTGGTCGCTTACAGAACCTATTCAGCTTCTCCGCTCATAGTCACTCCAGCATCAAGTGCTAACAATGCAGATTAGCTATGAACTGTATTGGAATGCTTTGCATCATGCATTTGCATTTTAAATACAAGGACTTTTTCTCTCGTTCATTGGCAGGTATCGAGATGAGACAAAGCAATGTGCATTATGCTGCTGCCGATGCACAGGACGCAAGAGTGCACGCAGGATCCTCGTGAGGTGAAAGAAGACGACGGTGACGACTACGACATGTATGACTATTCAGCCACATTGGACAGAAATTAGCTGTTAGCCGACGTAGCCGTATAAATGTTTGGTCACACTTCTCTGTGCCCGTGGCGTATGCAACATTTAATCCATGACCTCTTTGCAATATTGCACTACCATCAAACGCTGACGCTCTTTTTCTCGCTCTGTAATGCTGTAACCAGTTTTTTGTCCCCCCCCTTGTCGAGTTTGAGAGAACTATGCAGCGCATTTTTTCGACAAGAGTTTTTCATTGTCTTTTGTCAATGTGCAGTTTTACGGGTACATGTATATACTTAACTGAGTATTGTAAACATGTGCCTCTAAAATAAAACAGACTTCACTGCTTTTAACTATGCTTTTTACGATAATTCGCTCTGTCATGTCCTGAAACATTCCTGTTTTATCGAATTCTCTTTTGATGATGACACAAATATGGTCACAAAGAATAGTGGGAGGTAGAGCCATATGGCGCGAGGTATAAAGTGATTTTACATGATTTTACATGATTTTACGAGAGGTATGATTTTACATTACAGTAGTCTCAATAGTTTATCTCCCCCTATTGGCCTCCCTTTCTCCTTCTCGCCCTCTGTCTCTGCAGCACCTGTTGGTTAAAAATGAGAGGAAAGCTCGGCAAGAAAAGCCTCTGTGGAAAAGTCTCGTGCTCTCATAGCCTGACATCCTGCCACTTTTTAAATAGCCATGACTTTCCTGGTACATGGACATTTACATACGTAAGTTGTTTCCATCGGATTGAGACATGATTTATAACTAGTATAAGTATATTAGTAATAGTAAATTCAGTCAGTCTTATCATATACGAGCAGTGGCGGATCTAGAATTTCATTTTGGGAGGGGGCGGTCCAAGTTTGGGAGGCCAACATGAGTAATGAGGGGCACCAATTATGAGGGGGTGCAAAAATGCTGTACTGCTGAAAATAACGAACGGGAAACACGGATTGCATGTTATTAATTTAAATACGTACGAGTATTTGATTTGAGAAGCACAATATCGGGGAAAAGTTTTGCCTTCTCTGTGACGTGCTTGGCAAGTGCACATGCACTAGCTACATGGGGGGGTTCATAAGACCGAAATTTCACAACGCCGAAACCATACTTCACAAGACCGATACTTCATAAGACCGAAATTTCACAACGGCGGAGTTTTAACAAAAGCTCTCAGCCAATCGGAAAATTCAGCGTGCGTTAAAACAAATCGGCCGCGTGAGAGCTATAAAAGGCGGCAACTCTAACTGCGCTCGAAATATCTCCCGGTTTTTGTCCTTGCCAATGCCTGGGGCGCTCAACTTGGCCTGATACGGCCTTCTGGCTCTTCCCCCTACGGTCCTGCCGATCTGATCCTCCTTCCCCCGGCAGTTTCGTCTTCAAAAGCTAAGTTCCCCCTGAGAAGCATCATCAATATCTCCCGGCAGTGATCTAAGAGCATGAGCAGCAACGACAACCGGCAAGTGAGGAGCAACAGCGTCGCGCGTCAGTTAAGATCAGCAGCAGCATACCATCTGAGTGTTTCGGTCTCTGTGGATTCCTTGGCTACCGGCAGATAGGTCCTCTGATTGGTTGGGTGAGAGGCTCTTTTGACCTGCTTAACTGGGTGCACCCTTTGTCTGACCCCTTCCTAGGTAGTCTGATAGGATTTGCACTTTTGCTTACTTGCTTTTGTGTGCCAATCTCGAGGCAGAAGTGTCAGTTAATATTAAAATTAGCCATTTGCTCGAACTCAATCTAAAGTGTTTAGGATTGCGGATTAAGTGAGAAAGCTAAATCTGGAAGTTAAAGACTTGGCGTTTTCATTCTTTTTCGCAATACCAGCTGAGATGAGCGGCTTAATCTAGAGGCAGAGGTCACGGTGGACCGGAAGCGGCACAGTTCCCAGTCAATCAGTCGATCTAAGAAATCATTATGTTAAGCATGCAAATTAAGTGCCAGACTGGCGCTTTCGCGCTGTCTCAGGCAGCTAAGCGGCTAAAACGAGATAAATATTAGTCTGAAGGTCTCCAAAAGTGACAATACATCTACACCATCGTTATCTGTCGACGTGTTTACACATTTAGTGCCAAAAGCGTGCAGTTACGTGTACTTATGCATGTACTTCTGGGAATTCGGTAATGAAATAGTACATTTAGTAGTGTATGAAGGCTCGCCAGCGCAAGAACCCCCTGCAAAAGTCCTCTCTGTCCCTGCATGGCCAATGCGATCTTAGTCCCAGCAGCGTCCCTTCTATTCGGCTATGACTTCGAGATAGACAGCTAAAAGACACTAGATGGCAGGTAAGTGCAGTGCCCCTCTAGTCGGAAGTCCGATTTCGATAGCTCCGGTTTGGTGAGCCGGGGCGCACGGACTGGTGGTAGCGGGTTAGTTAATCTGCGGATTAGCTAATCTCTACCTTTCAAATTCTCCCTGCTTGTCTCTCGCTGTCTTCTCCTAGCTATAGGACCTTGCTGCTCGCCCACAATCTAGCTACCATGGGGCTGACCATCTGACAGGAGTGAGAGGCCAGAGTTCTAAGTGATTCATTTCCGAATTCTGAGGCCCGAAGCTATAGGCTTAGAAAGGCCGAACCCATCAAATTGAAGAGAATGTCAGTTTTGATGAGCTACAGGTAAGTTTATCCCTTGCTCAAATTTCTGCCGAGGAAAAAGCCTGATCTATTTACTACATAAGTGGCTACGTTTACACAAAAATGCACAAAAACTTGACTAAAAATGCATTCTGCTCGCTGAGCCGTGGAGTGGATTTCAGCTGGACTACAGTACAGTATGGCTAGGAAAGAAGTGCATTTGGGATAACTCCAGTAGTGGAATATAAAGGAAACTCCAGCATTGGAGCGAGTACTGGATCGCTGATATAAATCCAGCATTGGAGCATCGGTGCTGGCTCCAATGCCGGAATTTCCTTATGCTCTAATGCTGGAGTCATACATGTATCAGCTCCAATACTGGAGCTTCGGTTTTGGCACCGGAAAAGTGCAAATAACTCTACCGGACGACCTTCTGGCGCTCTGGGACCGGCGCCAATCGACTCAGGGGGCCGAAATCTATCAGAAAATGTTGGTCGCATAGGCGCGAAAGGCACTCTGCAAATGCCAAAAAAATGTATCCCCGGCCTAGGTGTACTTGTCAAATTCACACCTTATCAACCTGCTGCCGGTAAAGATTCTGCAAGTAAACCGGCTGTCCTGCAACTTGCAACTAATCAAAACTACGCAAGCCGCTGAGCAGTGTCGCACTAAACTGCACGCTAAAATCTACCATCAATCTATAGTATTGGAGTCTACAAGGCTTCAATGCTGGAGTTTCCTTTATATTCCACTTTTGTACCTTTGTACTGGAGTTATGCCAAAATGCACTTCTTTCCGAGCCATACTGTTCCCCAAAACGATAGATTTGGCGCATGAAATTATACTCGATAATAGGTAAAGAAATTCTGCACCAGCAGTACTTTACCGCTTGTCAAAATATTGAATAGTTGCTGAGATATCGATGCTACAATTTCGGTGAATTTCCAGTGCTCTTCAAATCAGCGCAAAATACGTTTTTTAGTCCAGCTCAATCCACTTCACGGCTTCGTGTGGATTCACTTGCAATCAGTAAAAGTGGCAAAAGTAGAGATCTGTTTTGGTTGTTAAATATTAAGCTTGCATGCAAAGGTATTATTAACTACCAAATAGCAGCACACAGGGACTCAATTCCAGTGTTTTTTAGAGCGAGGTGCTTGCCATCAGCTCCTGTGTGGTGCCAGAGCTGTTCGAAGGCAGCTTAGCTTGCAGTCAGAAATTTATTTTTCACTCCGACAGCCAAGCAGCCCTTCTGCCCGTCTGCTGCAGCACCACCAACTCCAGATCTGTCCTGGACTGCAACGCCCGGCTCCATGCAGGGCTTGCGCTGGGCAACCAGCAGGTGGAGCTCAAATTGACCCCGGCCTACGATGTCATGGTTTCCATCCCGGCAAGGCTGGCTCCGCCGGCACGCTTCTGGACCGGGCCCAGGGGCCCCCACCCCTGCGCCTCGGTGATTAACTCCCGCGTCAAGCACTGGGCTGACTCTTAGCATCTCCGCAGGTGGCAGGATCAACACTCGAAATTGCAGGAAATCCCGTGCTGCTGTCCCCCTGCGTAGAGCCTTCCTTAGGCTCAACCTCAGGGATCTTAAGAGCATTTACATGTACATGGGCCCTCTCCGGGCATGCATGGCTGCTTCTCTCGCCACCGCTTCCTTCAGGGCCAGGTACTTGAGGAGCCGTGCGCGGTGCCCCAAGCTCTTCTGCCGCTCAACAGGCAGTAAAAACGCAGAACAATTTATCTGCCACTACCTGGTCTTCACCACTCACTCACCCCGGCCCAACTCTCCGATGCTTGCAGGCCCGAGAGCATATCGATGCTCACCCGGTACCTCAGCTGAGTTTTCCCCACCGCCGGTGAGGAGGACCGTGCTGCAAGCGAGACCGACGCCCCCGGAAGGGACATCACTTCGATGGAAGTCATTCATGGTCGCCAGAGGCTAGCGGAATTGGGCGGTCTTCTTCGCCTCCTGATCGCTGCATCCGCCGGATGATCTCCTCTGCAGCTAGGTCAAACATACTCGTGTGCATACTGGCACTAATCCATGATTGAACATACATGTAGGTGAAATACTTGCGTGAGTTGCGTCAGTGTCAATACGCTCTTGCTCCAAAATACTTGAGCTCTTGTGCTAATCTCCATTCTAGCCGTGCTTGCTTTTGCTAGTGCGAGCTTGTTCATGCAACCCAATTTTGGTGCTATTTTTAAGCCTAGCTTACTTGAGGTAGCAAATTAGCCAGACTATGTGGATAGTTTGCCATTAGCTAAGGATAGTTTAACATTCTGAGCAGGATGAGAGAATTTTCAGGCCGCCGCGATCCGAAATTCAAACCGCGACTTGCAGTCTGGTCAATTCTTTTGCACGAACGAAATTTCTCAAATAAGTGTAACACAAAGTGAAAAAATTAGAAAACTACTTGGACGATTTGACCTTTCAAAACTGCACTAAAATGCGTGGCGCAACAGCCAAATTACCGGGTGACATCGATCGAGCAAAAGTGCTTTTTTATTTAAGTGCAAAAATTACAGCTCTCAATAAACGCAAAGGTAATGTGCCGCTTGGATAGAAAAACTTTATGCAGCTACGCAAAAACAACTGAAGTAATACGCGCAACATAGAGCTGCCCGCAAAAACTTCAGCTACACAGCAACTACAAACCGCTGGTACAGGACTGCGCATCGCCAGGGTGAGTCCCACGAACACGCATCACTTCAGACAATCGTTCAGATAATAAACATAGTTATTAAATAACCCTCACTTTGCCACTGTTCGTTAAGGTCGAAACGGAACCGGACTGGATGATAGCACGCGGAGCAGCGATCGTCCTCCGCTTGAGCCGGCGGTCACTGCAGCCGAAGCGGCAGGCAGCAAACAGTCCTGCGATCGTCCTCCGCTTGAGCCGGCGGTCACTGCAGCCGAAGCGGCAGGCAGCAGACAGTCCTGCGATCGTCCTCCGCTTGAGCCAGTGGTCACTGCAGCCGAAGCCGCAGCATTCATCGGATCCTTGCAAAATAAAATATCTTTTCTGGCATTCCAAATCCCAAATGGCTTTCATAAACGCACAGTTCCCCGTTGGAAAGCCGAATACAAAGTGCGGCGTCAGCGTTAGCTGACTCGCATGTACGCACCAGAAATGGTGAGAGTGAAGCGTCTGAAGTAAATAATGATGCATAGTCTTCTTCTCAGTTTTGAACATAAATGGAGACAGTACTCAAGGGCACAGTGGGAGATAGCCTGGAAGTGGTTGCCATGGAAGGGGTAGCCTGGGAGAGTAGCCTGGAAGAGCTGCCTGGGAGGGTTAGACTGGAAGGGCTGCCTGCGAGGGGTAGTCTCGGAGCGCTGCCTTGGAGGGGTAGAGTGGAAGAGGAGCCTGAGAGGGGTTGAGTAAGAGGGGTAGCCTGGCAAGAGTAGCCAGGAAGGGTAGCCTAGGAGCGCTGTCTGGAAGAGGTTGATGAGAGATGAAGCCCGGAAGGCCGGCAGGATGTGGAGAAGCCGGCAGGATGTGGAGAAGCCGGCAGGGTGTGGGGAAGGGTAGCAGGGAGTAGGGAAGTCCAGCAGGAAGTGGGGAAGCCGGCAGGGTGTAGGGAATGCCAGAAGGGAGTGGGAAAGGCCTGCATTGATGGGGAAGGAAAGCAAGGTGTAGGGAAAGCCTGCATTGGTAGTGAAGATTACCAGGGTGTGGGGAAAGACAGCAGGGTGTGGGGAAGGACAGCAGGGTGTGGGGAAGGGTAGCAGGGAGTAGGGAAGGCCAGCAGGATGAGGGGAAGCAGGCAGGGTGTGGGGAAGGCCGGCAGGGTGTGGGGAAGGGTAGCAAGGAGTAGGGAAGGCCAGCAGGATGTAGGGAAGGCCGGCAGGGTGTGGGGAATGCCAGCAGGGAGTGAGGAAGGCCTGCATTGATGGGGAAGGACAGCAGGGTGTGGGGAAGGGTAGCAGGGAGTAGGGAAGGCCAGCAGGATGTGGGGAAGGACAGCAGGGTGTGGGGAAGGGTAGCAGGGAGTAGGGAAGGCGAGCAGGATGTGGGGAAGCTAGCAGGGTGTGGGGAAGGCCAGCAAGGAGTAAGGAAGGCTGGCAAGGGTGTGGGGAAGGCCAGCAGGGTGTGGGGAATGCCAACAGGGAGTGAGGAAGGCCTGCATTGATGGGGAAGGACAGTAGGGTAGGGGAAAGACAGCAGGGAATTGGGGAAGGACAGCAGGGTGTAGGGAAAGCCTGCATTGGTAGTGAAGACAAGCAGGGTGTGGGGAAGGACAGCAGGATGTGGGGAAGGGTAGCAGGGAGTAGGGAAGGCCAGCAGGATGTGGGGAAGCAGGCAGGGTGTGGGGAAGGCCGGCAGGGTGTGGGGAAGGACAACAGGGTGTGGGGAAGGGTAGCAGGGAGTAGAGAAGGTCAGCAGGATGTGGGGAAGCCGGCAGGGTGTGGGGAAGGCCGGCAGGGTGTGGGGAAGGGTAGCAAGGAGTAGGGAAGGCCAGCAGGATGTGGGGAAGGCCGGCAGGGTGTGGGGAATGCCAGCAGGGAGTGAGGAAGGCCTGCATTGATGGGGAAGGACAGCAGGGTGTGGGGAAGGGTAGCAGGGAGTAGGGAAGGCCAGCAGGATGTGGGGAAGGCCGGCAGGGTGTGGGGAATGCCAGCAGGGAGTGAGGAAGGCCTGCATTGATGGGGAAGGACAGCAGGGTGTAGGGAAAGCCTGCATTGGTAGTGTAAGGCAAGCAGGGTGTGGGGAAGGACAGCAGGGTGTGGGGAAGGGTAGCAGGGAGTAGGGAAGGCAAGGCCAGCAGGATGTGGGGAAGCCGGCAGGGTGTGGGGAAGGCCGGCAGGGTGTGGGGAAGGGTAGCAAGGAGTAGGGAAGGCCAGCAGGATGTGGGGAAGGACAGCAGGGTGTGGGGAAGGGTAGCAGGGAGTAGGGAAGGCGAGCAGGATGTGGGGAAGCTAGCAGGGTG
Source organism: Macrostomum lignano (assembly GCA_002269645.1). Classification (NCBI taxonomy): domain Eukaryota; kingdom Metazoa; phylum Platyhelminthes; family Macrostomidae; genus Macrostomum; species Macrostomum lignano. The sequence continues at coordinate 105,886 of NIVC01002734.1, forward strand.
TGGGGAAGGCCAGCAAGGAGTAAGGAAGGCTGGCAAGGGTGTGGGGAAGGCCGGCAGGGTGTGGGGAATGCCAGCAGGGAGTGAGGAAGGCCTGCATTGATGGGGAAGGACAGCAGGGTAGGGGAAAGACAGCAGGGTATGGGGAAGGACAGCAGGGTGTAGGGAAAGCCTGCATTGGTAGTGAAGACAAGCAGGGTGTGGGGAAGGACAGCAGGATGTGGGGAAGGGTAGCAGGGAGTAGGGAAGGCCAGCAGGATGTGGGGAAGGCCGGCAGGGTGTGGGGAAGGGTAGCAAGGAGTAGGGAAGGCCAGCAGGATGTGGGGAAGGCCGGCAGGGTGTGGGGAATGCCAACAGGGAGTGAGGAAGGCCTGCATTGATGGGGAAGGACAGCAGGGTGTGGGGAAGGGTAGCAGGGAGTAGGGAAGGCCAGCAGGATGTGGGGAAGCTGGCAGGGTGTGGGGAAGGCCAGCAAGGAGTAAGGAAGGCTGGCAAGGGTGTGGGGAAGGACAGCAGGGTAGGGGAAAGACAGCAGGGTATGGGAAAGACAGTAGGGTGTGGGGAAGGCTAGCAGGATATGGGAAAAGCCAGCAAGGTGTGGCCATGTGGGAAGGCCAACAAGATACAATGAAGGCCAAGCAGGATACATTGAAGAGCAGCAAGGTTTGTGAAAGACAGCAGGGTATGGAAAAGGCCTATAAAAGACAATGAAGGGCAGCAAGGTATGGGAAAGGCTTGTATTGATAAGAAAAGGTAGCAAGTGTTGTAGGAAGGCCATTGGGGTAAGGTATGGTAAAGGGCAGTAGGGTGTAACCATGTAGGGAAGGCTAGCAGGTTATGGGGAAAGGGAAGGTTAAAAAAACAAAAAATATAGAACCTCTAAATACTAAATACTAATTTCAGGCTTAACCTATAACATAAAATAGTAGAATAGAACCCAATTTATCAATAAAATAAAAAATAAAAAATACATCCATTTATGGAATTTTATGCTAGCTCAGCTAGTTGTACTACATATATATAATAGGCTATTAGTATAGTATATTAGAACCCTAAATTATGGTTGTTCAATATATCTATCAATATAGCTAGCTTTACTAAATAGTTTCTCTCCTAAACTCAGGATTCAGGGTTCAGAAAAAAGAATATTGAATATATAGCCCTAGGCCTAGCTTAGTCACACAGTTATTGCATTCAGTTACAAAATTGTGCATAGGCCTAGCTACAAACTGAAACTGAGCGCCATCCAAGTTCACTAATTGAACTTTAAGTCGAGTTGTATTGTTCTCCTGTTCTAATATTAATTCGCTGGGCCTATTAATATTGTGGAAATAATAAACAGCTAGTAGGCCTACATAAAATAATGTTAAATGTTAACACTTACACTTGTAACTAAGTCATCCTGACCTAATTTTTATCTAGCATTCTAGTGACACTAAAATACTGTACTAGAGAATAGTAGCGTAGTAGGTTAGTAAAATCGCTAGGCCTACTTTGCATTAGTGAACTAAAAAATAAGCAGAAACGTCTGTTCAAATTTGTGCCATATTTGGCCCTTGTGCGCATAAAAAAGGCGGTCTATAGCATGCTACTGTATCATATAGCATGATACGGACTGCCTTATAGGCGGTTTTTGCCGTGTTCTATACCGCCTAACGTGTATATACGGCTGCTATCGACGGGTATTATCTGCCTTTAAGGAAAATGCTCTCAAGGAAAAGGCTAAAAAAAGGTTAAGGCTCTTGTGAAGAGGTATTTTTGAGCCTTACGTTGTGTCACGGGTGATACATCTTACTAATACATTTTCGTACACAAAACATGTATTGACCGCTTCTGAAGCCGAAAAAAACGTGTCCTATTCTGCTACGTGTTTGTGACACGGCTGGCAGATAAAAGGGCGACAGTCAAAAGGGCGACAGTCAAAAGGGCGACAGTTACAGTGTATTTATATTGAAAATACGAGTTCCACGTACATTAAAAGTATTTGTTAAAAGCAGTAAACATGTATCATACTTGTATTTGTTAAAATGCGTTGTTAAAATTGTACGAGCAGTTAAAATGGGGTTGTATAAAAGCTGGACACGTATTGGACTCACTATTAAATGTTAAAATGTGGTTCAGTGAGGTCCATTTATTTCACTAACCGCCTTCAGTAGATCATCCGCCGAGCGGTTGCCACGCCTGAATTCTCTCCAGTATTTGAAGTACTGGGCCTGCATGCTTCGGTATCTGTTGCGCTGTACGCGGCGCATTACTCCTTGGGAGAGGAGGTGCACCTCTACGGGGATCATTCGCGCTTCATTGAATAGGAGCTTGATGAGCAGGTAGAATTGGATGTTTCCTCGCTGGGCTCTGTAGTTTAGAGCGCGATGCCAGCTCTCTAAGTCGTTTTTTTCATTTTTTCATAACTTCACCTGTCTGTATAAGGAGATGTCATGGACGTTCCAGATGGAGCTGGTGATCCACGTCACTTGGACATAGTCGCACAGGGCAGACAGGAGAGGTGTTAGAGTAGTCTCAACGCGGAGACGGTAAAATGTCATCGCGATATGCTGAGGTGGCAGGAAGGGGAGCGCCATCAGCTTTCGGCAGAATCGCTGAGTTCCATCATCGTCACAGTATGCTGGCTGCAAGCCTAGCTGCTGAATGTGACGCCAAACAGCCTGCGTGTAGTGGAAGACACATCCGCGAATAGATGCTTGTGGGAAGACAGTTCGGATGGCTCTCCAAACTGCAGCCTCAAAGTCAACGACAAAGCCCTCTGGTTTCGCGTGCGGGACGATGGCCTTAAGTGCCTTGCATGTATACATGTAGGAAGGAATTATGACAATGGTTAGCTTTTACTTCTCATTCTTTTCATTCTACATGTACATGTATACATGTAATTTTCTTACCTCAAGTACTTGCTGGTAATCTTCGCGGCTTTTTCCAGACATGAATACAAAGGCAAGTGGGACTTGTTTCATGCTGTCTCCATTAGAGATGAACGCGTGAATCGAATAAAGCTGCTGAAATGGCTGTTGGATGACATTGAAAGTGCCATCCATATACCACCATGTGGCTCGTATCAACAGCGATAGCATGTCATCTGTAGCGAAGATGATGTGGCGACGGCCATTCACATGAATGTCGCTACGGAGAAAGTTGTTGGGAATGGCATTCATGTCAATGTCAAAGTCGATTGTGTCTGGCTCCTCTGGACGGTCTTTGCGCCGGTCTCGATTGGCAGCCTGTGCAAGGTTGTCAGGATTTGGCATTCTCGGACCACTCTGAAAGTCGTTGAGCACTTGCAGCAGCTCTTCTCGTGCAATTTGAGGCGCTGACTGAAACAGTTTTTGTCGCGCCTGAGTTTTAACACGCTGTTTCAACTTCCTCTCTGCTGGTCTATGAAGTGGAGGATGGTTGTGGTGACTGTGGCCTTTGGTGAAGGTGTCACCCTTTTGAACCACTGTGGCGCCACAGTGTGCTTTGCACTGCGAGCATCGCCAGTATGTGTTGTTGCCACGAGTCCGTGACACACCAAAGCTGTACTGACCATCCACGATTAATACATCTTTCTTCTTGTTTGAGCCATCACGAATCAGTTCAAAATCTGCAATCTCCCGTGCTGTGATCTCCCGAGGAGCTGGATCTCGAATGCTTATGCCAGTGTCCGTTGGCACACCATCCTGACTGACATCATTTCCATCCACATGGGGCAAGTAAGGACGACTGCAAAGCACATATTGGCATTGCACTGAATTTGGTTTCACCATTATATAGAGCTGAGACAAATCCATGCTATAAAAAACGATTTATTATTAGTGAGCTTTTCAATTCATTTGCATGTACCTTTTTAGAAAATAAAGACCGCGCGTGTCTCTATATGGCTGGTAATCTCAGGCCTCGCCGAACGATTATCACGGTTGAAAATCTTGTCCAGCTTCCTGTTGACACAGAGAACGCCAGTTAGTTTATCATCAAGATCATTGCTAAAGTCGAACGGTGCCGACGATGAGTTTATCGTTCAGAGAGGTCCCCGAGGTGTACCATATGTCCAATAAACCATTGCTTATATGGAAAAGCTCTTGCACATGAATCGCTATAGGCCGTAGTTCTGCTCATGTCTTGCTTAGACATTTATGTATCGGAATGGCTTCAAGAAAATTTTGTTTACCTGGGTAATATCGAGACCATGATCATGTCAAAAAACGTTCGCAATTGACGCACGTGCTGGGGGGCTATACTTTGGTGCTAGGATGTTATTTCAACCCATTTGAATACATGAATTTTGGACGCACAAGGGCAAATACATTAGGAAGGATAACAGCAGATAAACTGGAGAGTATAAGTCACTTACCTTACAGTCGCCATGACTAGGACTATGCTAAGAGTCACACTGAAACTAGCAAATACAATGCAAATAGGACAAGTGTTTCTGATGATGAAGATCGCAAACCTGACTCTACAGCATGACAAACAATTAAGCTAATTGGTTTGAGAAAAAATTTCTCATTGGAACAAAATTCTGAGTAAATTTAGTAGCAAGATTACACTCTGGCGACTGTTGTCTGTGGAATAGGCATGACTGCTGCCTCCTACTGTATGGATAACATTTTGCTACACTGCATGATGATTGAACAGAGAAAGTAAGCATTTGATAATCCGAACTACGATGTGCTACTAAGTCAGATTATATAATTGGGTAGCTCGTAGAGGCGTGAGTTGGATGCCCCACTGAGAATGAGGCGCGACTTATAACACCGGGAATGTTACAGGGAGAGAAAGGCCGGTTAGCCTTGCAAAGTGTGTTTGAATATCTTTTTGATGCATAAAAACTTTCGGCCCACTTCCCACTTCCGGCTGTGAGCTGGTAGTACAGGGATGATCATCCCATTTTCAAGATCGTATATTTCAGTTGTCGCTAAGTGACAAAACAACACATCCTAAATACGCAAACTTGTTCCCAGCTAAATTAATTGTTTCCTAAGATTTCATTTCTTGTTTATCTTTCAGTACTTCTTGACGAACTTGGCCCAGCTCGGATCGGTCTCGATGGCGTCGCCGACGCTCGAGTCAGCGAAGTCCAGCATGCGGCAGTCACCGCTGGCCCGGTTGAACAGGACGGCCCGGCACTCCCAGCGCTGCACGCAGAGCCACAGGCAGTGAAACTCCGAGCTCACCGAGGCGTCAGTGTAGCAGTAGACAGGGCTGATGTTGCCCAGCTTCAGGAACTCCTCTCGTCGAAGGTACTCGCTGTTGGGCGTCGCGATCGGCTGGCAGACGAATCTTTTGCTCGAATTCGGGCGTCTGTCTCGCAAGCCTGCCTTGGTGACCCCTACAAAGTCATCGTCTATCGAACCGCTGTTTGGCATGTCAGTCTTCCAGTCGCTGTCATTCAAAGTCGGAAACAGCGAGCCGTTGGTGAATCTCCAGCCACTGCGAGACGTGCCCGCCTCAACCAGGAGGTCCGTCACTCCGATGTAGTAATAATCAAGCCAATGATTGACGGCTCGGATGGCAGTCAGGTCCATCAGCAGCTCTCCGCCGATTCCCAGGCACAGTCTGGCTGCGTCGCACCAGCTGGAAACGCTGAGGTTGTAGCCGGGGTACACGCAGCTGCCCAGCCTGTCGATGAACGGAGCGACGCAGGCGCCAGAGTCAAGAGCTGCCAGTCCCGCAAACAGCGTCATCTTGAGCAGCAGTTTCGGTAGCATCAGCGAGTCTCAAGTCGGTGTAGCGTGGAGCAGCTTAATTTGTGAGCAAGTTGAAATTTTCTAAGTTGCCAACTGAAGGTATTTCTGCAAAATTTGAGCCCTATAAATCTATAGCTTAGTCTGTACCGCCTGCATTTATAGAGAGCTGCAGCAGCCAATGACTCGTAGCCAACCAACCGTCGATCCAGTGCAGCAGCGCCGACTTCGGAGACTGGCTTTGAACGATGCAAATAGCTTCCACAGCATACTCACCTCTACACGTACGAGCGTTGCTATGATGAAAAAGTAGAGAAATTGAAATTTTATAGGAGACTACTAATAATAATAATAATAGTTACACCCCACGCCAGCCACGGGAGTGGCCAAGAGGGGGGAGCGTCAAATCGCACGTTTCAGAGCTAGGGTCTCTAACGTGCTTCACACCGGCCGCCTGGCTGGGTGTTCGCGCATCTTCAAAAAGGCGGTCGACGTAGCGGGCTGATCGCCCTGGCCACGCCTGCGCGGTCCCTGCGGGGTCCACAGCAGGACGTCCTGCAGCGGCTCTGGGCAGTAGGCTTCGGCCCGGGTGACATGTCCGGCAAGCCGCGGGCGCCGCTGACTCAGCAGGGCAGAAGGCCGCGTCAGGCCTGTGCGCTTGTACATGGACTCGGTTGTCTCGCTGCCAGGGCCGCGGCGGGCGCCGAAAGCGGCGCGAACTAGGGCCGCATGTGCCGCGTCAAGCTGCGCCTCAAGCGCCCCGGTCAGCGTCCAGGTCCCAGAATTGTACAGCAGGGCGGTCTTAACAACCGCCTGGAACAGCTGGGACCTGGCGCCGTCGGACAGGGCCTCGGAGAGCAGCACCGCCCGCACAGATCGGAAGGCAGCCCAGGCCTTGCCGCGCCGTCTGGCCAGGTCGTCGCCGACGTCAGGCACCAGTCCGCCGAGGTAGACGAACTGAAGGCACTTCGGGAGCGCCATCCTGGGGCCGTCACCGTCTCGAAGTCTAATCTCGGCGGGTAGTAGCAGCGGCACCGTCAGCACCTCGGTCTTCCTGGCGTTGATGACGAGACCGACTCTCGCCGCCGCCGCAGTCAGGCTGTCCAGCAGCCGTTGGGCGCCTTCGGCCGTCGAAGATAGCAGGGCGAGGTCGTCCGCGTAGCCGAGGACAGACAGTTTCTTCTCCGGGTGCCTTCTACTGGTGCGCCTTTGCAGCAGAAAGCCGTCCTCTGTTGTCGGCAGGCCGGTTCTGAGCACCCAGTCCATCACCAGCACGAAGAGAAAGGGCGCCAGAGTGTCACCCTGTAGCACTCCGGAGGTCGTGCTAAACAGGTACGACGGTCCGTCTGGCGTCGCTACCGCGGCGGTGGTGTCCTGATACAGCGCCATGATGGCGGAGATCAGCTGCTGCGGTACGTTGTAGGCACGGAGCACGTGAGGCAGCGCGCCGCGCGCCACCGAGTCGAAGGCCTTGAGGAAGTCAACAAAGATGACGATAAGGCTTGACTGGTGGATGCGCGCCTCCTCGATGATGCGGCGGAGGGCCAGGATCTGCGTCACCGTACCGCGATGGGGGCGGAACCCGTTCTGCTCGTACCGCAGGAACGAGTCCAGCACGGGCTGTAACCGTGCTAATAGCACCCGGTTGAACAGCTTCGCGGTACAGGACATGAGCGAGATTCCACGATGCTCCTCCTTCCGTGTAGTGCCCGGCTTCTTCGGGATGCCGACGATGTTAGCCTGGTCCACTCGCGGGGCGCGGGCCTCCCGCCAGGACGCCGTTCATCACGCGGGCCACCTCAGTGGCAACCCTTGTGACTCGCAGCGCCTCGACGGGGACCTCGTCCGGGCCGGGGGCGCGGCCTCCCGGAGCCCTGCGGGCGAATTCCACGACGTCGGTGCTGGTCACAGGACGGGTGTCGAAGTCCTCCTGCCGCGGCAGCGCCACCTCGGGGGGCAGCGGCATCTCGTTCGGCAGAGTCGGCGGCGGCGCGTTGACAATGGCGGCGAAGAAGGTGCGCAGCTCGTTTCTGCGCTCTTCGGCCGTGTCGCCAGCCAGGTTGAGCGCCGTCTTCTTTTTGCGACCGGTTAGGGCGTTCACGACCGGCCAGACGACCTTGTTCTGCCGTTCAGGCCCGACTTAGGCGACTGCCCTGATTGCATCGTCAACAGCGGCTTGTTGTCGACTAGCGTAGGCGTCTGCCAGGGCTTTCACGGCATCGGATGATCGGATGTCGGTCGCCTGGCTCGTCGCAGCTGCTGGACTGTGCGGCGGGCTTCCTGTGCCTCCGGGTCGCTCGCCCAAACCGGAAGTTGCCGTGACGCGGGCTCCATAAGTGGCAGAGTTTTGGCAACGGCAGTGGTGATGGCTGAGCTGATGGTGGTGTAGTCTGGCGCCTGCGCGGATCCCAGGGCAGTCGTGAAGGTGTACGCAAAGTTGCTGCGGGTACCGGGGTCTTGCAAGGCGCGGAAAAGTCTTCTCCTAGGGTGTTTTGGTGGCCTGTACAGCGGGTCAGAGAGCCTCAGGTCGCAGTAGAGAAGGCGATGGTCGGACCGGAGAGCCAGGGGTTCCACTGTGTCACAGTTCTGCAGCCGACTGCGTTCGCGGTGTCGAACCAGCACGTGGTCAAACTCTAAGGAGACTAACAAAATAAATACAGCAAGTCCAGATAAGAGCGAAGTATTAAAACATCTCAAAAGAAGGGGGTCGTAGCCCAGTGGTCCTGCGCGGCGCTCTGATGTGCCAGCGGCCCAGGCTCGATTCCAAGTGCAGTCACATTAATTTGGGGCTAAATTGGAATCTCGGCTTGGCTCTGCTCGTGCAATTAGCGCCTTTGAGGCCCAACACCCAAGGCACAGTGAAGTGTACATGCCTAACGATAAAGTTAGGGCCGCTGTACACTCCTGTGTGAGTGTGTGCCTGTGCGTATGACTGCGTACGTATCCGCGCGCTTGTGTGCCTGCTCAGGGGAGTCGACGGAATGGGCAGTAATGCCCCTCGCCGGTTGTGTGACAATGTCGCTTAAAGTGCACAAAGGTGCACACAGCCCCTTGCCTCTAACTAAAAAAATTCTACATGGCAAAGTTCGAAGTACAACAGCCAAGTTCTAATGCAAGACACAAATAGTGTTAGCCAAACAGCAGCCCATGCAGTTTCCAGCTTTAGAGGGCCCGATCAATGACCGAGCAGCACGTTCGATGCCGTGCGGTACATTGACTCGAATTCGCTAGGGTAAAATTCGGGCTGCCGCCCCTTTGGTGACGCCACCATCCGATAGCGCACTCAAGATGGCTCCTCCTTCTGCAGTTGCCCCGCGATTTTAAAATCTTGCTTTCTACTCTAGTTTATCTGTCAATTGTCAGATGCCATGGAGTGCCACTTTAAAACTGTGGGTGGTTCACGAGTAGCTCATATCGTTAATTCAGCCAAAATTCAGACGAAGCTCAAGTGGAGAAGCAAATACTCAGTCAAATTTTCTGTGTGGTGCTTCAACAGAGAAATATTTTTGTCGCACAGAGTCAACAAGAATTGCTAGCTTAAAAGACAGTTGCACCATCCTTGAAAATCGACTAAGGGACGCCAGGTAAAAAAGGGGGTACCAGCTACAGAGGGGGGCACAGAGGGAGCGGTGCTAATATTGCGAGTAGTATAGTATGTGTTTTTTGCGACAATGCATCCAAAAACGATCTTAATTTGCACGATAAATACTCATGTCAACCGAAAAGAAGCGTCATGTCAAACATAAAAGAAGCGTCATGTCAAACATAAAAGAAGCGTCATGTCAAACATAAAAGAAGCGTCGTCAAACATAAAAGAAGCGTCATGTCAAACATAAAAGAAGCGTCGTCAAACATAAAAGAAGCGTCATGTCAAGCATAAAAGAAGCGTCATGTCAAACATAAAAGAAGCGTCATGTCAAACATAAAAGAAGCGTCGTCAAACATAAAAGAAGCGTCATGTCAAGCATAAAAGAAGCGTCATGTCAAACATAAAAGAAGCGTCATGTCAAACATAAAAGAAGCGTCATGTCAAACATAAAAGAAGCGTCGTCAAACGTAAAAGAAGCGTCATGTCAAACATAAAAGAAACATCATGTCAAACATAAAAGAAGCGTCGTCAAACATAAAAGAAGCGTCATGTCAAACATAAAAGAAGCGTCGTCAAACGTAAAAGAAGCGTCATGTCAAAAATAAAAGAAGCGTCGTCAAACATAAAGAAGCGTCGTCAAACATAAAAGAAGCGTCATGTCAAACATAAAAGAAGCGTCGTCAAACGTAAAAGAAGCGTCATGTCAAAAATAAAAGAAGCGTCGTCAAACATAAAGAAGCGTCGTCAAACATAAAAGAAGCGTCGTCAAACATAAAAGAAGCGTCATGTCAAACGTAAAAGAAGCGTCATGTCAAACGTAAAAGATGCGTCATGCCAAACATAAAAGAAGCGTCATGTCAATAAAAAAAGAAGCGTCATGTCAATCAAAAAAGAATTGCGTCGATCATGTCATCCATAAAAGCTCACGGGGGATTGCTGAGATGTCAAGGCTGAGGTCAAAAACTATATGTAGTTTATTCAAAAATTTGTATTCCATTCTTTATCGGCTCCCCTACGGAGAGCACTGATTTCTTGTAGTAGCTAACTAAATATATTAATTTAACGAATATAATTCTTTAATCATGCATAAACGAGTGGTAATAATAGCCACTCCGTGATTGAAATTACCCCGTGTTAGTTCGTATCGATCTTTTGATTTCTGATTCTTACAATGTACGTCGCTTTGACTTTGTAGGTCTTAGTCTGATTTCAGTTCTTAGTCTATGGTGAATTGCAACGCACCAAGTCGGACGGAGTACGATCGTAAAAACCAAAATAGAAAGCAATAAGATATCTCCGCTTGCCGTGGGTGTAAGTCACTCATGCTTTCAATTGTTTGCCTGAGAAGTTTTTTGAAAATCACATAGCAAATCCACATTTGTCTAGCAGAGAAGTACGAGTATATCGTATAAGAAATCTGTCGCGTTAGACTTAGGCCGGGGCAAGTGGGGTTACATTGTCCAGCCAGGTTTTCAGCTCATTGTCATCTACGAATGCTTTTTTCTTCTGGGCATTGTTCAGGGATACGAAAGGTGATAATCCGTTGGCGCTATGTATGGTCAGTGTGTCACGCCGTATTTCCTCGGCGCAGATCTAGAAGTTTGTTGACCAACCATTTTGCAGTTGTTTGGCAGACAGCTCAGCATGGCGGCAGGGGAAGTCCACCAAATGCAAAGAATGACAGGGCCAATGGACTTCAGCCGATCTGTTGTATGACGATACGAGAGCAACGAAGTTGCCCTGACAACATGCCAGTTCCGGTCAAATTCAGGCAGCTGGTGGGCCACCCATTGATCCAAGCTCGGACACCAATTGCCTATTGTTTGCAATTGTGTTGTGCTGCGAGCTCTCGTGGTCATCGACCTCGGAAGGTGGTCCAGTTACCAGTAACAGTCTCGATATTCAAGACCCTCATCTCGAGAGAGGAGTGACGGCAGGGAGTGACAGCATAAAAAGTCATGATTAGTTAGTTTGTCTGCTTTTCACCTTTCCTTGGTTGCCATGGCAATAGTTTCCCAAGTCTGAGGTCTATTAGTACTGCAGCGGTAATGTAATTATCGAGGTAAATTTCCTAAATTGATCATTAATAACTGCATGTCTCCCACCGCGCAGCTCTTAATTTCTTACCTATTGTTAATTTTTATTTATTAATTAATGGCCCCGTAATAATAATAGACTTGATTGGCAAGATAGGGAAACTATGTGTGGCAATCAAGCCTGCACACATGTATACAATGTGCATCGTTGATTAACTACCGTGTGTGGCTATTGTATCTGAATAAACATAGCTGCTCAAGTCTGCAAAAGCGTGTGTTTGCGTTGCCATTGACAACCAGAGAGGCAAACACAAGCAGTAGGGAGCAAGGTGAAATCCGCTAGCCGCTAAGCAATTATTTTAATGCATTCTCAGCTATGCGTGCCAATGGCCTTGGCCTTGCAGCCACTGTATCCAATTGGTAGAAAACAGTAACTAACCAATACCTTTGGAATAAAAGTAGCGAACAGACTGACTGACTCGCGAGTTTTTGCTTTCCATTTCTCTAACAATGAGCAAAAGCCAGGTTCGACCATCTGGGAGCGGCTCCAACCAGCTGCGGACCGTCCAGCTGCCTCTGCAGCCTCATCATCTTGAGAAGATTACCAGTCAGCTTCAAAATCCACTGGCTTCGACGAGTGCCGCCAATCTGAACTCAAATGTGGTCATCGATGTTCAGCAGCAGGTTGCCAACCTGTACCCGTGGGAGATGACCAAACATGTGAGCCATTGGTTTGATTGGGGACTCAGGAAGCCAAAAAGTTGCATCTCAAAAAACGCTAGCTAAAATTAGTTTTCAAAGGTGCCAAAGTCTTGCGAAACGCGTGCAGAGAAGCGGGCGCAGAACAGAGGCCACCATTCATTTAGGGTTCATAGAGAGAGCCAGGGCCGCTGAACACCCTGTGCGAGCGTGTGTCAGCGCTCAGGATTCAGCAGAACGGATGTGACTGTTCGATTTTCATCCAGCGTCTGAAGGCACTAGCAAACTGACTAATCTGCAGTCACACCATTGGATTTCAAACCCTCTCAGAACTCAAAGCCGCCCCTCTCGCCCCCGCAGTTTCACCACGCGGTTCGCGAAGGCGACGCGCAGTTCGTCCGGGCGGCCGTCCTCGCCAAGCCGTCGCTGATCGACAGCTTGGACGAGCGGCTCGCATGCGCCCTGAGCTACGCCATCAAGTACCGCCGTCTGGAGGTTCTGCAGCTGCTCATTCGGAAAGGCGCTGCGCTGAACCTTCGCGGCCAAGAGGGCACCCGGCCGATCCACGCGGCTGCAACCTTCAACGTCGAGGAGGCGATGCAGCTGCTGCTGCGGCAGAAGGGCATCAAAATTGACGTTACTGACGACAAGGGGCAGACGGCCCTGCATGTGGCGTGCCGGAGGAGCCACGTGCAGATCGCCAGAGTGAGGGGTTGCTGATGACCTGCAGCCCTGACACCCTCAGCCCTGACACTCTCAGCCCTGACACCCTCAGCCCTGATACCCTCTCAGCCCTGACACCCTCAACCCTGACGCATAGCACTGACACCCCTCAGACCTGACACCCCTCAGCCCTGACACAAGTCAGCTCCTGACACAACTCAGCTCCTGACACAACTCAGCTCCTGACACCCTCAGCCATGACACCCCTCAGCACTGACACCCTTCAGCCCTGACACCACCGCCTCTGACACTCTCAGCCCTGACACACCTCAGCCCTGACACCCCTCAGCCCTGACACCCCAGAGTGGGCCCTGCAAACAATCCGAATGCCACAAACAAAACACGCCCTGACCGCAGCTGCTGCTTGAGTTCGGCGCCGATGTGCTCAAACAGGAGAAGGACGGCGTGTCTGCACTGCACCAGCCAGCTCGGAATGGCAGCTTGGAGCTGTGCGAACTTCTGGTGCGCGTTGAATTTTAAATCCCTACTAGTATGCTATTAGTAAAACTATGAAGTGTCTGCGTCTAAGTAATCATTTCATTTCTCATAGTTGTCAAGCGGCGCTAACGTAGACACGACCGATAACAACGGCCTGACTCCGGTCATGGTTGCCTCCATAGAGGGTCGTCTGCCAATACTGAAACGGCTTCTTCAGCATTCTACTGAGAAGAGTGAGCTCTCTAGTAGTCTGTTATTTTGAGCAGTGTAAATAGCTCCCTGGCTGTGTTGAACCAACAGCAACTTGCGATTTTCAGATGAAAAGGCCCGGGGCAGCCAAGCCGGAAAGATGCTGCTGTTGGAACTGCGGGATAATGACGGATCGACAGCACTGCATCATGCGACTCAGAATCGCCAGGTTGAGGCGAGTGAAGATGGAGGCAGCTGGGAGGAATTGCTTGGGCACTGCATGGATACGGAGTCTTTAAAGAGAAGCATGACTTCTGGCCACGAGAGAAGAGAGTAGAGACTGAGAGAGAAGAGAGCAGGAGAGAAGAGAGCGAGAAAGGAGAGAGCGGGAAAAGAGAGAGCGGGAGAGGAGAGAGGGGAAGATAAGAGAGCGGGAAAGAAGAGAGCAAGAGAAAAGAGTAAAGACTAACTATAGAATGATGATGAGAATAATTCATTTCTTATCTGTAGATTCTTGCCCATTTGCTGGAAGCCGGAGCGAACGCCAATGCCAAGAGGGTTAGTTTATTTCGAGTGCAACATTAACTAAAGAGTGCAGACTCCACCGTCTGCAGCGTTAGCTAATTGCTGAAAAAAAATCAATTCAATAATTAAACCAGAATGACGGCAACACGCCGCTGCACATAGCCGCATCGCTGGGCTACCAAGACGTGGTCGAGATTCTCCTGTCGAATGGCGCAAATCCGTGCGCTTTGGACAAGAAGAAGCGAACGCCGCTGCATGAGTGAGCGCGATTTGTGATATTTTTTGCTGTTGCTAACTTTATGGATCCATCGAAGTATCGATTCATGAATTTGGCGCCTCTGATGTCTGTTTTGTGGCGTCTCTGACGCTTGTTTGTGACGTCTCTGATGCCTGTTTTGTGGCGTCTCTGATGCCTGTTTTGTGACGTCTCTGATGCCTGTTTTGTGACGTCTCTGATGCCTGTATTATGACGCTTCTGATGCCTGTTTTGTGACGTCTCTGATGCCTGTTTTGTGACGTCTCTGATGCCTGTTTTGTGACGTCTCTGATGCCTGTTTTGTGGCGTCTCCGATGCCTGTTTTGTGACGTCTCTGATGCCTGTTTTGTGACGTCTCTGATGCCTGTTTTGTGACGTCTCTGATGCCTGTTTTGTGGCGTCTCTGATGCCTGTTTTGTGGCGTCTCTGATGCCTGTTTTGTGACGTCTCTGATGCCTGTTTTGTGACGTCTCTGATGCCTGTTTTGTGACGTCTCTGATGCCTGTTTTGTGGCGTCTCTAATGTCTGTATTATGACGCTTCTGATGCTTGTTTTGTGACCTCTCTGACGCTTGTTTGTGACGTCTCTGATGCCTGTTTTGTGGCGTCTCTGATGCCCATTTTGTGAGTCTCTGATACCTGTTTCTGACGCTTCTGATACCCGTTTATGGCATTCATTTAAAATGGAATTCAATATCCTCTTTATTAATTTGCTAGCTCGAATGCGGCTTATTTTATCCAAAATTTCCAGATGCGGACTCAACAATCAGCCAGAAATCGCCAGGCAGCTAATAATAAAGGTCATTCCCATTTAAGGCTTTATTAGAAAAAGCGCAATCGCAAAAATTCTAGCGAAGTCCCATCAAGTCACATCGAGTCCGTAAAGTCACATCAAGTCCCGTGAAACCACATCAAGTATCACTGAAATCCCAGCAAACTCTAAAATCCTCATCGTCGCGAACTCCTCCAGGGCGCTGCCGTGGACGCCGCAGACGCAGACTTCATGTCGCCGCTGCACTGGGCCTGCAAGCGGGGCCACCGTCCGGTCGCCGACGTCTTGCTGGAATTTCGCGCCAGACTGGACGGCCACGATGTCGGCATGCGGACGCCGCTGCACTGGGCGGTCATCGAGGACAACGACGGGATTGTTGAGCGGCTCCTGGAGGCGCCTGGGGTGGAGACAGTGCTCAACAAGCAAGACATGTTCGACAAGACTCCGCTGCACTACGCCACCGAGAGGGGCTGCACCGGGGTAAGAAAAAAATTAAGGTCATATCTCGCGGAAAAGCTGTGGATGCTGTACGCAGGCTCTCTCACTTGCTACTTGACAGAAATGTACAAATCACTATTCAAACTGAATCCTGAGAAATCTGTTTTCTAAGAAAGGACACATAATCTGTTAATCGAACGTTTCTTCGAAACCTTCCTCCCACAAAAATTTCATTTCTTTCTAGGAAAATATTTACTGTATCTTCTTGGACCATGAAAACTTTCTAAGTTTTGTAGAAAAAACTTACTAAAAATGTTTGCTTGGAAAGCCGCGTGACCTTGGAAATTTAAAACAGCGTGCTTAGATAAATAGCCCTAAGAAAAGAAGTCGATCGCTCACTCCACTCCATTCAGCTCGCCAGGCGCCTGGTGGGCAGCGGCGCCGACTGCACTGTCGTTGACGGAGACGAGCGCCGTCCCGCCACGTGGCGGCCAAGGCCGGCCACCTGGACTGCCTGCGGCTGCTCATCGAGGCCACGGCCGGCCTGTCAGTTCATCATCGCGACCTGGACGAGCGGACAATGGTGCTGCTGGCGGCTGAGGAGGGCCGCTTTGAAGCATTTCACTTCCTGTGCGTTGAGTGCGGAGCGGACTTTAGCGCCAAGTGAGGCTGCTGGGAGTAAAGGGACCTCAGCGACCTGAGATTACCATTTAGTGACCCAATGATCCAGTGACCCAATGACCCAGTGACCCAATGACCCAGTGACCCAATGACCCAGTGACCCAATGACCCAGTGACCCAATGACCCAATGACCCAATGACCCAGTGACCCAATGACCCAGTAACCCAATGACCCAATGACCCAGTGATCCAATGACCCAGTAACCCAATGACCCAATGACCCAGTGACCCAATGACCCAATGACTCAATGCCCAGAGTGGCTCAATCACCCAGCAGCTCAACAAAATCAGTGACTCATTTGCACCCAATGACCCCAGGGACGATGTGGGCCGCAACTCGCTGATGCTGGCGGTCGCCAAGTCCCACTACGAGATCGCCAAGTTCCTCCTGGACAGGGACATCGATATCAACGCCACCGATGTCAACAAGGTTGCCATTTTTAGTGCACGCGTACTAATACTAAAAGTACAAATGGCTGAAGGTGTCTCTGAATAATTGCAGAACACGGCACTGCACTATGCAGCAAAGGAGGACTCAACCGGTCGGTGCGTGAGGCTGCTGCTGGAGTACTCAGCACCGATCAGCGAGAACAACAGCAGCGAGACGGCTGTGGACTTCGCTATTTTCGTCAGCAATCGAGAGGCGTTGGAGATTTTCTTCAGCGAGCAGTAGTATGTGGCGCATTTTAGTGACATGTATTATATGCTTGGCGTTCAATGTTACGGTATTGGAGTTTAGTAGCATAACTTCTCATGATTCTCAAGTTGAGTAGCATAGCTGCTCATGGTTCTCAAGTTGAGTAGCGTAGCTTCTCATGATTCTCAAGTTGAGTAGCGTAGCTTCTCATGATTCTCAAGTTGAGTAGCGTAGCTTCTCATGGTTCTCAAGTTGAGTAGCATAGCTTCTCATGATTCTCAAGTTGAGTAGCATAGCTGCTCATGGTTTTCAAGTTAAGTAGCGTAGCTTCTCATGATTCTCAAGTTGAGTAGTATAGCTTCTCATGGTTCTCAAGTTGAGTAGTGTAGCTTCTCATGGTTCTCAAGTTGAGTAGCATAGCTGCTCATGGTTCTCAAGTTGAGTAGCGTAGCTTCTCATGATTCTCAAGTAGAGTAGTGTAGCTTCTCATGATTCTCAAGTTGAGTGGCATAGCTTCTCATGATTCTCAAGTTGAGTGGCATAGTTTCTGATGATTGACGTGTTTGAGAATTTTTTTTGCAATAGGAACGTTATGGATTTTACAAACGGTGGCATGAATGATATTAGTCCACATGGTTAGCATTAAAACAAATTGATCAGACCCTTGACAACCGATTCTCCATGCAAACACGGCTCTGTGTGCGCAAATTGCTGAAGGCCAGTTGCTGCTCAGTAAACACACGGATTTCTGATCTGTATGACTGCCGTATTGACATGTGTGTCTGGCAGGGTTCTGAATGTCCTCTAGGCAGCCCGCTGGCATATTCAGTACATTATAGCACAGTTTATATCTATCTATCTATCTATCTATCTATCTATCTATCTATCTATCTATCTATCTATCTATCTATCTATCTATCTATCTATCTCGATCGCTCTTTCTCGCTATCTACCATCTATTGCCAGGACCTGCACCGGAGCGGTTACGAAAATTAGATTTCTCGGTAGTTGCACGTACTCTTTTGCACTACTTGAGTAGTCTGGTTTTCGTTCGGCATGGCTGGTTCCAGCAGGTAGTTCCTCTGGATAAAAGCGCTTACCGCGCCCATTGGCTTTCCAGCTGCCTTAATCGTTTCCGGTGATCTTGTGTGCGTGCTTTCAGCTTGATTGGCTGTGGCAAGCAAGCTCGAAAGAGCTCGCTTCGCTCGCTCTTTCTCGCTATCTACTATCTATCTATCTATCTATCTATCTATCTATCTATCTATCTATCTATCTATATATCTATCTATCTATCTATCTATCTATCTATCTATCTATCTATCTATCTCTATCTATCCACTATCTATCTATCTATCCATCTATCTATCTCTATCTATCTATCTATCTATCTATCTATCTATCTATCTATCTATCTATCTATCTATCTATCTATCTATCTATCTATCTATCTATCCTTCTATCTAATTCCTGCAGCTGGTCGTGGACCATGGCCTACAGACGAGAGAACGGCAGGACCCACATGGACAAGCTGATTGAGCATTCGCTCGAGTTTGCCACGGTATTCCAGTTCTACTTTACGCAATCAACGTCACAGCCTTTTTGCAGTCAAATGTACTTTTAATGTTTTAAAATTCGCTCATCGGTCATCATGGCACCCACCCATTCAGAAAGTTCTTGACTACGGCATCAGCACTACAGTCCGGGATCCGATGGACAAGAACTTTGCCGTAAAGTTGAAACTATTTTCTTAAAATTATTGAGCATATTTAAGCATTGTAGTTCGTAGAGAGGAGAGAAGAGAGAGAGGAGTGATGAGAGAGAAGAGAAGACAGAGGAGAGGGGAGAGGACATTATACACCCATGCAACCAGTACACCATAATTGTATCCTTTCATTTTTAGGTAATCTACAACTACTCCCTAATCGATCCTGGACCAGACGATCCAGCCTCTCAGCCTCATCGCTACCTGGCTCTGATGACTATGGCTCGATTCAAGCAGCTGGACTTGCTGAAGCATCCTCTGTCTTCTGCTGTTATGCAGGAGAAGTGGTGCGTGACTGAGCTAGAAGTGTCTTTTCCGGTTGATTAATCATCAGCTAAAAACCAGGGGTGTCCACTAAGAATCAAGGTTGTCCACTAAGAATCAAAGGTGTCCACTGAGAATCAGGGGTGTCCAGTAAGAATCAGGGCCAGGGGTGTCCACTGAGAATCAAGAGACGTCCATCAATAATCAGGGTGTCCATCAACAATCAGGGGTGTCCAGTAAGAATCAGGGCCAGGGGTGTCCACTGAGAATCAAGAGACGTCCATCAATAATCAGGGTGTCCATCAATAATCAGGGTGTCCATCAATAATCAGGGGTGTCCATCAACAATCAGGGGTGTCCATCAACAATCAGGGGTTTCCATCAGTAATCAGGGGTGTCCATCAATAATCAGGGGTGTCCATCAATAATCAGGGGTGTCCATCAATAATCAGGGTGTCCATCAATAATCAGGGTGTCCATCAATAATCAGGGTGTCCATCAATAATCAAGGGTGTCATTAATAATCAGGGGTGTCCATCAACAATCAGGGGTGTCCATCAGTCCAACCAAAAAAAAATAGCAGTTCTGAGTGAACAATTTCAGGACTAAATTCGCTATCACCTCGCTGCTGGTGGACCTCATATTCTACGTGCTGTTCCTGACCTGTCTGACAATATTTGTGATGGACCAGGGACCGTTGCGTCCAACTGAAATGGACGAGCAGGGCTGCAGGAACACTTCGGCTGGAATGGTGATGACTCGATTTTATTGGCATCGATCGAGCTAAATAGAGGCTAGAGGCTAAATCTATAGACTGTTAGAGGCTAAATCTATAGACTGTTAGAGGCTAAATCTATAGACTGTTAGAGGCTAAATCTATAGACTGTTAGAGGCTAAATCTATAGACTGTTAGAGGCTAAATCTATAGACTGTTAGAGGCTAAATCTATAGACTGTTAGAGGCTAGATCTATAGACTGTTAGAGGCTAGATCTATAGACTGTTAGAGGCTAGATCTATAGACTGTTAGAGGCTAAATCTATAGACTGTTAGAGGCTAGATCTATAGACTGTTAGAGGCTAAATCTATAGACTGTTAGAGGCTAAATCTATAGACTGTTAGAGGCTAAATCTAGACCATATAGGTTTTGAATCTATAAGCGGTGAATCTAAAAACAATCTAAGCATTGGAAGGGCTTAACTGTAGGGCGTAAAATCTAAACAGTCAAGGCCGCCAAATCTAAACAGTGAAGGTCACCAAATCTAAACAGTGAAGGCCGCCAAATCTCAACAGTGAAGGCCGCCAAATCTAAACAGTGAAGGGCGCCAAATCTAAACAGTGAAGGGCGCCAAATCTAAACAGTGAAGGGCGCCAAATCTAAACAGTGAAGAGCGCCAAATCTAAACAGTGAAGGCCGCCAAATCTAAACAGTGAAGGTCACCAAATCTAAACAGTGAAGGGCGCCAAATCTAAACAGTGAAGGGCGCCAAATCTAAACAGTGAAGGGCGCCAAATCTAAACAGTGAAGAGCGCCAAATCTAAACAGTGATGGGCGCCAAATCTAAACAGTGAAAAGCGCCAAATCTAAACAGTGGGCAAAGGGCGCTAAATCTAAACAGTGAAGGCCGCCAAATCTCAACAGTGAAGGCCGCCAAATCTAAACAGTGAAGGGCGCCAAATCTAAACAGTGAAGGGCGCCAAATCTAAACAGTGAAGGGCGCCAAATCTAAACAGTGAAGAGCGCCAAATCTAAATTTTAATGGTACCAAATCTAAACAGTGATGGGCGCCAAATCTAAACAGTGAAGGGCGCCAAATCTAAACAGTGATGGGCGCCAAATCTAAACAGTGAAAAGCGCCAAATCTAAACAGTGGGCGAAGGGCGCTAAATCTAAACAGTGAAGGGCGCCAAATCTAAACAGTGAAGGTCACCAAATCTAAACAGTGAAGGGCGCCAAATCTAAACAGTGAAGGCCGCCAAATCTAAACAGTGAAGGGCGCCAAATCTAAACAGTGAAGGCCGCCAACTCTAAACAGTGAAGGGCACCAAATCTAAACAGTGAAGGGCACCAAATCTAAACAGTGAAGGCTGCCAAATCTAAACAGTGAAGGCGCCAAATCTAAACAGTGAAGGTCACCAAATCTAAACAGTGAAGGCCGCCAAATCTAAACAGTGAAGGCCGCCAAATCTAAACAGTGAAGGGCGCCAAATCTAAACAGTGAAGGGCGCCAAATCTAAACAGTGAAGGGCGCCAAATCTAAACAGTGAAGGGCGCCAAATCTAAACAGTGAAGGGCGCCAAATCTAAACAGTGAAGAGCGCCAAATCTAAATTTTAATGGTACCAAATCTAAACAGTGAAGGGCGCTAAATCTAAACAGTGAAGGCCGCCAAATCTAAACAGTGAAGGCCGCCAAATCTAAACAGTGAAGGTCACCAAATCTAAACAGTGAAGGCCGCCAAATCTAAACAGTGAAGGGCGCCAAATCTAAACAGTGAAGGGCGCCAAATCTAAACAGTGAAGGGCGCCAAATCTAAACAGTGAAGAGCGCCAAATCTAAATTTTAATGGTACCAAATCTAAACAGTGATGGGCGCCAAATCTAAACAGTGAAGGGCGCCAAATCTAAACAGTGAAGGGCGCCAAATCTAAACAGTGAAAAGCGCCAAATCTAAACAGTGGGCGAAGGGCGCTAAATCTAAACAGTGAAGGGCGCCAAATCTAAACAGTGAAAGGCACCAAATCTAAACAGTGAAGGGCGCCAAATCTAAACAGTGAAGGCCGCCAAATCTAAACAGTGAAGGGCGCCAAATCTAAACAGTGAAGGCCGCCAACTCTAAACAGTGAAGGGCACCAAATCTAAACAGTGAAGGGCGCCAAATCTAAACAGTGAAGAGCGCCAAATCTAAACAGTGAAGGCCGCCAAATCTAAACAGTGAAGGTCACCAAATCTAAACAGTGAAGGGCGCCAAATCTAAACAGTGAAGGGCGCCAAATCTAAACAGTGAAGGGCGCCAAATCTAAACAGTGAAGAGCGCCAAATCTAAACAGTGATGGGCGCCAAATCTAAACAGTGAAAAGCGCCAAATCTAAACAGTGGGCGAAGGGCGCTAAATCTAAACAGTGAAGGCCGCCAAATCTAAACAGTGAAGGCCGCCAAATCTAAACAGTGAAGGTCACCAAATCTAAACAGTGAAGGCCGCCAAATCTCAACAGTGAAGGCCGCCAAATCTAAACAGTGAAGGGCGCCAAATCTAAACAGTGAAGGGCGCCAAATCTAAACAGTGAAGGGCGCCAAATCTAAACAGTGAAGAGCGCCAAATCTAAACAGTGAAGGCCGCCAAATCTAAACAGTGAAGGTCACCAAATCTAAACAGTGAAGGCCGCCAAATCTCAACAGTGAAGGCCGCCAAATCTAAACAGTGAAGGGCGCCAAATCTAAACAGTGAAGGGCGCCAAATCTAAACAGTGAAGGGCGCCAAATCTAAACAGTGAAGAGCGCCAAATCTAAATTTTAATGGTACCAAATCTAAACAGTGATGGGCGCCAAATCTAAACAGTGAAGGGCGCCAAATCTAAACAGTGATGGGCGCCAAATCTAAACAGTGAAAAGCGCCAAATCTAAACAGTGGGCGAAGGGCGCTAAATCTAAACAGTGAAGGGCGCCAAATCTAAACAGTGAAGGTCACCAAATCTAAACAGTGAAGGGCGCCAAATCTAAACAGTGAAGGCCGCCAAATCTAAACAGTGAAGGGCGCCAAATCTAAACAGTGAAGGCCGCCAACTCTAAACAGTGAAGGGCACCAAATCTAAACAGTGAAGGGCACCAAATCTAAACAGTGAAGGCTGCCAAATCTAAACAGTGAAGGCGCCAAATCTAAACAGTGAAGGTCACCAAATCTAAACAGTGAAGGCCGCCAAATCTAAACAGTGAAGGCCGCCAAATCTAAACAGTGAAGGGCGCCAAATCTAAACAGTGAAGGGCGCCAAATCTAAACAGTGAAGGGCGCCAAATCTAAACAGTGAAGGGCGCCAAATCTAAACAGTGAAGGGCGCCAAATCTAAACAGTGAAGAGCGCCAAATCTAAATTTTAATGGTACCAAATCTAAACAGTGAAGGGCGCTAAATCTAAACAGTGAAGGCCGCCAAATCTAAACAGTGAAGGCCGCCAAATCTAAACAGTGAAGGTCACCAAATCTAAACAGTGAAGGCCGCCAAATCTCAACAGTGAAGGGCGCCAAATCTAAACAGTGAAGGGCGCCAAATCTAAACAGTGAAGGGCGCCAAATCTAAACAGTGAAGGGCGCCAAATCTAAACAGTGAAGAGCGCCAAATCTAAATTTTAATGGTACCAAATCTAAACAGTGATGGGCGCCAAATCTAAACAGTGAAGGGCGCCAAATCTAAACAGTGATGGGCGCCAAATCTAAACAGTGAAAAGCGCCAAATCTAAACAGTGGGCGAAGGGCGCTAAATCTAAACAGTGAAGGGCGCCAAATCTAAACAGTGAAAGGCACCAAATCTAAACAGTGAAGGGCGCCAAATCTAAACAGTGAAGGCCGCCAAATCTAAACAGTGAAGGGCGCCAAATCTAAACAGTGAAGGCCGCCAACTCTAAACAGTGAAGGGCACCAAATCTAAACAGTGAAGGGCACCAAATCTAAACAGTGAAGGCTGCCAAATCTAAACAGTGAAGGCGCCAAATCTAAACAGTGAAGAGCGCCAAATCTAACTTTTAATGGTACCAAATCTAAACAGTGATGGGCGCCAAATCTAAACAGTGAAGGGCGCCAAATCTAAACAGTGAAGGCCACCAAATCTAAACAGTGAAGAGCGCCAAATCTAAACAGTGAAGAGCGCCAAATCTAAACAGTGAAAAGCGCCAAATCTTAACAGTGAAGAGCGCCAAATCTAAACAGTGAAAAGCGCCAAATCTTAACAGTGAAGAGCGCCAAATCTAACTTTTAATGGTACAAAATCTAAACAGTGAAAAGCGCCAAATCTAAACAGTGGGCGAAGGGCGCTAAATCTAAACAGTGAAGGGCGCTAAATCTAAACAGAAGAGACATTAATTGAAAAAAGAAAGTTATAATTTTTAGCAAAATCTGATGTACATGTAAAAATGACAAAACACATTTTCAGAAGCAGCCAGTCAACGCTACCAGCAGTTTTGGATCGGGCTCTGGGGTAAGCAAAATGCTGTTTGGCACCAGTGGAATGCGATGGCCAAGTCATTAAAAGTGCAAACATTTTCCCAACCGATTCAGAGACCAAAACTCACCAATTGGAGAATCATTGTGGAGAAGTCGGTGGTCACTTGCCTTCTGTTGATCAGAATTCTGCTGGAGCTGCTCAAACTGATTCATAAGGTTCAGATTTCTGCTGATGCTTGCTACTTGTACTACTATCAATCTAGTAGTAGTATGCTTATACACTTACACTTTCAGTTAATATTCGTAGGCAGATAAGACACTCTAGATGAAGTTAGAGCCTGTTTTTTTGTTTGCGAGAGTGATGCGATGGAGTCCGATGAGATGCGATTGAGTCTTAAGGAGATTAGATAGCTTTTGATGAAGCGAGCTGAGATAAGGGGGAAATAACAGAGAAAAGATGAAGATTACGAGCCAGTTAAATCCGATAAGATAACGGATGAGACGAGGGAAGGAAGGGAAGGGAAGGGACGAGATGGATTGAAATAAGATGAGATAAGAAGCGATAAGATGAGATGAGATGAGATGAAATGAGATATGATGGGTTAAGTTGAGATGAGACGAGATAAGATGAGATGAGATGAGATGAGTTGAGATGAGATGGGGCGGGATGAGGCGGGATGAGGTGAGATGAGATGAGATCAGATGACAGGAGATATGATAAGATAAGATGAGATGAGATGAGATAAGACGAGATGAGATGAGATAAGATGAGATGAGATTAGGTAAGATGAGATTAGATTAGATAAGATTAGATGAGATGAGATGAGGGGAGATTAGATGTAATGAGACAAGTAGAGATAAGATGCAAATGACTCCTGGCCTCCCCAACAACTCTTTCAGCGCCTGTCCTACTTCATGAGCATCGAGGTGTACTTCTACCTGAGCCTGTACTTCTCAACCTTCCTGTTCATGTACCCGCCGGACTCGGAGCCGTGCATGTGGAACTGGATGTTCGGGCTGGTGTCCATCGTGCTGGCCTGGTCTCTGGTGCTGTTCCAGATCGAGTGGTGAGGCAAATCGAGTCATAAAATCATAAAATTGTTAACAATTACCACAGATACTAGAATAACTATATCCGGCTAGATGGGCCACTCGGCAAATTTGCATGTAAGCTACTTTCAGTTCAGTAGTGAGTTAAACAGAAGCATTTCAGAATTACAGCAAAGGGTCATTTATTGGCTCTTACCCCCCCCCCAGCTTAAACCCGCCAACCGCGCCTTTCCCACTACCCCCCGCCCGCCCCAATTTTTATTGCCTTTCTCGGAATTCTGCCATGTACATTTCAGTGGACTGGCCAATGTACATTATTGCTGAACCAATTAGCAAGCTGTTTACGCCTGCAAGCTTGGGCTTCTAAACTTATCAAATCTGGCTTTACTTTTATAAAATACCTTATCTATTCTTCTATGCTACTGAACTGAAAGTAGAAAGCTGTTTTATTCGAGCTGTGGTGAGAGGCAAATTGAGAATTTCGAGCAAACCTCAGCTGGATTTGCTCCCCTCTATCATCCAGTTGAACAACCGATTAATTTCAGCGTATCATTCACCGGTCTGTACTCGCTGATGTTTCAAAAAGTGTTGGCCTCGCTTGTCAAAGTGCTGCTCATCTTCTGCTTTTTCATTATGGCCTTCGCTATGGCATTTTATTCCAGCATGAGATCTTCGGTGAGTGGCCAACTGAACCGAAAATAGCATGCTTAAACAGTACCCAGGGGTGTCGCCATGAATTTTATGGTGGGGGGGGGGACAAAGCCAAAAATTCTACATGAACTCACATGACTAAACTCCTACACGTACATTATTTTAAGAACCGCTGTTTTGAGAATGCCCTCAGGCATTCATTTTGGCGCCGGTAGGCAGACACTCATTTTAGCGGCCTGAAGCCAAATTATTGATTCCCACAACGGTCACAAGTTGGGTGGGGGACAAAGCAATGGCATGTTCCCCATAGCTTTTACTGGGGGGGGGGAGGGCATGCACCACCGGCCCCTGTTCCCTTAGGTGGTGACGCCCCTGACAGTACCCTAAACAACACTCCGTAAAACCACTGCTAAACAACACCCTGAAACCATGCGAGACCACGCTCACACAGGGTGTACAGTGGCTCTTCAAAAATCGGCAGGCATGTACACTGATTGATTGATAGATTGATTGATTGACTGATTGATTGATTGATTGACTGATTGATTGATTGATTGACTGATTGATTGACTGATTGATTGATTGATTGATTGATTGATTGATTGATTGACTGATTGATTGATTGATTAATTAATTGATTGATTGATTGATTGATTGATTGATTGATTGATTGATTGATTGATTGATTGATTGATTGATTGATTGACTGATTGATTGATTGATTGATTGATTGATTGATTGATTGATTGATTGATTGATTGACTGATTGATTGATTGATTGACTGACTGATTGATTGATTGATTGATTAATTGATTGATTGATTGATTGATTGATTGATTGATTGATTGATTGATTGATTGATTGATTGATTGATTGATTGATTGGTTCGTTGGTTGATTGATTGATTGATTGATTGATTGATTGATTGGTTCGTTGGTTGATTGATTGATTGATTGATTGATTGATTGGTTCGTTGATTGATTGATTGATTGATTGATTGATTGATTGATTGATTGATTGATTGATTGATTGATTGATTGATTGATTGATTAGTTTGTTTTTTCATTAATCGACAGCCACCTCGTCCCCAAACGTCTCCAGACGCCCTTCAGCACGGTGCCCTACGCCATACTGAAGACATTCGACATGACAGTCGGCGAGCTGGAGTTCGTCACGTACTTTGTTACGGCTGATTACGGCAGCTTTCAGACTGCCGTACAATGCGTCTTCACTGCCTTTGTAGTCATCATGCCGATTGCGCTGATGAACTTGTTGGTGAGATTTTTCCCACTAATTTTAACATACTAAATAGAAAAAAGTAGTGTGTTTATGTATTCAAGATGGAAAAAACGTTACTCCCTCATCACACTGCAGATCGGCATTGCAGTCGGCGACATTGAAGGCATCACTCGCGATGCAGAGCTGCAACTGTTGGCTATAAAAGTACTGCACTGATTTTTATTTGGGAGGCTTTTTTACTTTTATTTCTACTGTTAGTAGACAGTGGCAGAGCTTTGTGCGATAAATGCATGTGCTAGTTGAATGCTTCGTCTAACAAGGTGTTATGGGATTGCTTAAGGAGTTTATAGAGAGCGAGATGTCAAGCTGATAGGGGCGCCATGAGTAGCTGATAGGGGCGCCATGAGTAGCTTGTAGATGCGACATGAGTAGCTTGTAGATGCGCCATGAGTAGCTTGTAGATGCGCCATGAGTAGCTTATAGATGCGCCATGAGTAGCTTGTAGATGCGCCATGAGTAGCTAATAGATGCGCCATGAGTAGCTTATAGATGCGCCATGAGTAGCTTATAGATGCGCCATGAGTAGCTGATAGGGGCGCCATGAGTAGCTTATAGAAGCCCCATGAGTAGCTTATAGAGGCGCCATGAGAAGCTTATAGGGGCACTAAAATGATTGTGAAGGGGGCTACAAGCAGAGCAAAGCCAATTACCAAACTCATCAATCAACCCGCGCACACCTGTCGCTCAGATCAATCTAATCTACGAGGTGGAGACCAACTGTCCCAGGTATTTCCAGCGCCGGTTCCACCGCTCCCACATGGAGGTCTATCCCAACCGCACCTACACCGGACTCAAAGCCGTGTTCAGGGGCAGCTTTGAGAAAGATTATCGAGCTTACAAAACTGCTCAGAGAGCCGAGGGGAGCGGAGAGAAATCTGAGACTGGAGATGAAGGCCTGAGGGAGGCTGTGCAGCAACAGAGCCGCAGGTGAGGAATTGAAAACTTTTTCAGCTGGTTGGATTGCAGCATGCTGGTTTATCAGTTTAGCTCAGTTCTTCATTCTTGAGGGATGCCTTCAGGTCTGGTCAGACTCATTCAGGTCTGCTTTCCCTTCCCCTCAGACTCATTCAGGTCTGCTTTCCCTTCCCCTCAGACTCATTCAGGTCTGCTTTCCCTTCCCTCAGACTCATTCAGGTCTGCTTTCCCTTCACCTCAGACCCATTCAGGTCTGGTTTCCCTTCCCCTCAGATTCCTTCAGGTCTGGTTTCCCTTCCCCTCAGACTCATTCAGGTCTGCTTTCCCTTCCCCTCAGACCCATTCAGGTCTGGTTTCCCTTCCCCTCAGATTCCTTCAGGTCTGGTTTCCCTTCCCCTCAGACCCATTCAGGTCTGGTTTCCCTTCCCCTCAGATTCCTTCAGGTCTGGTTTCCCTTCCCCTCAGACCCATTCAGGTCTGGTTTCCCTTCCCCTCAGATTCCTTCAGGTCTGGTTTCCCTTCCCCTCAGACCCATTCAGGTCTGGTTTCCCTTCCCCTCAGATTCCTTCAGGTCTGCTTTCCCTTCCCCTCAGACCCATTCAGGTCTGCTTTCCCTTCCCCTCAGACCCATTCAGGTCTGGTTTCCCTTCCCATCAGATCCGTTCAGGCCTGGTCTCCCTTCCCCTCAGATTCCTTCAGGTCTGGTTTCCCTTCCCCTCAGACCCATTCAGGTCTGGTTTCCCTTCCCATCAGATCCGTTCAGGCCTGGTCTCCCTTCCCCTCAGATTCCTTCAGGTCTGGTTTCCCTTCCCCTCAGACCCATTCAGGTCTGGTTTCCCTTCCCATCAGATCCGTTCAGGTCTGCTTTCCTTTCCTCTCAGATCCATTCAGGTCTGGTTTCCCTTCCTCTCAGATTCCTTCAGGTCTGGTTTCCCTTCCCCTCAGATTCCTTCAGGTCTGGTTTCCCTTCCCCTCAGATCCATTCAGGTCTGCTTTCCCTTCCCCTCAGACCCATTCAGGTCTGGTTTCCCTTCCCCTCAGATTCCTTCAGGTCTGGTTTCCCTTCCCCTCAGACCCATTCAGGTCTGGTTTCCCTTCCCATCAGATCCGTTCAGGTCTGCTTTCCTTTCCCCTCAGATTCCTTCAGGTCTGGTTTCCCTTCCCCTCAGACCCATTCAGGTCTGGTTTCCCTTCCCCTCAGATTCCTTCAGGTCTGGTTTCCCTTCCCCTCAGACCCATTCAGGTCTGCTTTCCCTTCCCCTCAGATTCCTTCATGTCTGGTTTCCCTTCCCCTCAGACCCATTCAGGTCTGGTTTCCCTTCCCCTCAGACTCATTCAGGTCTGGTTTCCCTTCCCATCAGATCCGTTCAGGCCTGGTCTCCCTTCCCCTCAGATTCCTTCAGGTCTGGTTTCCCTTCCCCTCAGACCCATTCAGGTCTGGTTTCCCTTCCCATCAGATCCGTTCAGGTCTGCTTTCCTTTCCTCTCAGATCCATTCAGGTCTGGTTTCCCTTCCTCTCAGATTCCTTCAGGTCTGGTTTCCCTTCCCCTCAGATTCCTTCAGGTCTGGTTTCCCTTCCCCTCAGATCCATTCAGGTCTGGTTTCCTTTCCTTTCAGATCCATTCAGGTCTGGTTTCCCTTCCTCTCAGATTCCTTCAGGTCTGGTTTCCCTTCCTCTCAGATTCCTTCAGATCTGGTTTCCATTAAACTCTTTTAACAAGCCATTCTTGGAGGTGCCTGAGGCAAACAGGCTTACCACATTCCACTTCTAATTGCAATTTCAGAGTCGCTGAGCTGGAAACAAGTGTCAAAGATCTCACAGCAAAGCTGGACGCC
This sequence comes from Macrostomum lignano, assembly GCA_002269645.1. Lineage (NCBI taxonomy): Eukaryota > Metazoa > Platyhelminthes > Macrostomidae > Macrostomum > Macrostomum lignano. Next base: position 135,465 of record NIVC01002734.1, read on the forward strand.
TTTATGCGCAATGCCTGACAAACGATTTTAGTTCGCGTCTAATCCGCGTCTTTTGTGGTTGATGAACTTATTAAACCTTCATACTGGCCTCATATTCTAATATTTTCTTTGACTAAGATCTGAACCATGTGAACTCATGCATCACTCTTGCATCAGCCACTTATTTGTTATTCTATCTGATTAGCGTTAGACAGAAACATATTTATTTTTGCTACAAATATTTTGCTTGACTAAAAATACTCTCTGCATGTGGAGTCAAAACGACGTGTGTTGTTTTGTGACAGCGGGCCCTTAAAAGGCCGTTTTTTATTAATTGACAAGTTTCAAGTAATCGCGCAATTTTCTGACTACTCTACTATAAGTAAACGTCTACAAAAATGCTATGCAAATAAATGTTATTCTTTATGTCGCAGAAATTATCGATCCTAAGGTAATTTATGATTTGGATCAAATAAAAGTCTTACTTACTAAATAAACAGCGATTGTCCGGTCCTATGTAAACCAAATCCATTGGAGGAGCAAAGTACTTTGGTGACAGTCATTGATTTATTGAAAAACCAGTCGGAAGTTTTGGACAGCTTCAAAAATTTTCAAGTACTAGCTGTCACAAATCAAATAGGTAAATCCATTTGGGTTATTAATGGTGGAGAGTATGCATCAGGCAAATTCAAAGTCTTCTGTGGCCAAAACAGAATCATTTACCAAACTATGAGTACTGTGCCGTATATGAAGTAGCGGAAAGGGTGAACAGAGCCTTCAACATCTGCGAGCATTCGAATGCACAGCCAGAGCACGTGTGTTGACAGAAAAGCGTCACAAAATTGACTCAAAAGTCCAAGTAATATGATTTCAAGAGTCCTGTTTCAATGAGCAGGAATCGGATCACCGGGACACACTTCAACTACATACAAATACAGAACCAATGGTGACTGAATCGCCTAAGTCTAAGTCAAGAATCGCCTAGTGGTTAGAGCGTCAAACTCACGACTGAAAGGTCGAGGGTTCGATTCTCGATCCACTCGGAACAATTTATGTTTTTGAGCAAGATACTCAACTCTGCATTGCTTCAGTTCACCCAGCTGAAAAATGGGTGCCAGCGTTAGCTGGTGTAATTGAGGGTGTGTGGCGATGGCGACCCCCAGTCCTTGGACTGAACTGCCGTATGCAGTCTTCAGACGCGCCGCGCAATAGCTGCGGCTGAGCTGTCGGTTGCACATCTGCTCATTGGGGCAGGTGTAATTAATTATTTTTATTTTTATGTTACATGCATCTGTGCCAACTCTCAAGAGGCAATTGGCGTATATGTGGATGATATGTTGCTAACAGTATCAGACAGTAACTGCAACGCAAATTTAAAATTAAAGACGGTGTGAGTTTCAGTACTTCCTTGAAGTACACGCTACCTGGATGGATGGCTTATTCCTTCTATGCCAAGAGAGATAATTGAACTGCAATGGACTTCAATGGTCCTAGCAGCTACGGAAGTCGAGTACATGGTCCTTTTTGCCGTACTCAAAAAGCTATTTAGGTAAGACAACTACTACTGGAACTTCATCTAGAGCATATGGATTGCATCACCATCACGGGCATACAATCAAGGTTGCATTGCCTTAACTAAAAACCCATCTTAGTACAGTCGTTCGAAGCACATTTCGCGTCATCATTTCCTACGAGAGAAATTAGACATCCTAATGACAGCACTGTCACATTACTGTTTCGTAATTTAAAAAATTGCAATTTAATACTCAGAGGCAATAGCACTTGTAGACTACGACTGCCAATTATACACGACTGTAGTATCCTTCAATAACTGTGTCTGTTTCCAATTCAGACCATTTCATACTGCCTTATCGGTAATATAGCAATGAAGGGGGAGTTTTAACATAAATGCGTTGCTGTACATGTATGTGTAGTTGCTACTCACTGATATGTTCTATTTTAATAGGCGAATCCGTATTCCCCTTCTAGAATATTCTAGAATGCTTCACCATTTCATACAGTACTTGTCCATGTCTGTATCTTAAAACGTCAAGCTCTGAGCCTCCCTTTAACTCAAATCTGCGTATTTTTACCTGACCCCTGACTCTCCCTTCCTGTCGCACTTTGTCCTTTCTCTCTGTCTCTGGATCTTTCATCGCCTTCTTATCTCTCGTCTCCATCTCTCTGCCTCCCCGATATTCGCATCGATCCCGCATCCCATCTCTTCCTTTCATTTCATTTGCTTTTCCTCTTCAGTATCCCTCTGCTGCCAACTGCCATCTCATTCAGCTTTACCCATTCAGTCTGTAAACTCTCTCTCTCTCTCTCTCTCTCTCTCTCTCTCTCTCTCTCTCTCTCTCTCTCTCTCTCTCTTCTCTGATAACTGCAATAATTGAATAATGATTGCAACTGCCTCCACCATTTATTCATTGAGGTCAAAATGCCTCAGCTCAGCTCCAGCTCAGCACATCCCCATCTCAGTGCATTTCAGTTAGAAGAGCCAATCAGCTGAAGGTCGGGTATCGGCGAAGTTCGCAGCGTCCAACGAAAGCCAACGCGGCAGTGGGCGATTCGCGTCAGGTGCAGCTGAAGGACAGCTGTGTTCTCTTCAGGCAGACAAAGTTCGCTGAAGTACCAGCTTTAGCTGCTGAGCAGAACTTCCAGCACTCGACCCCGTCATTGTCAGCAATCAAACTGTTTGGATTTAGGTAATGGCAGGATCTGAACCACCAACCGGCATTTTGTCCTTGAGATTTTGAGCATGAGCTACCGGAATTCTTGTCATTGTCATTATTGTAGGTGCTGAACTTTGACCCGTTGTGATACCCTGCTACATTACTATAGAGGTCGCCACCCGGTTCCTGATCACCGAGCATCAGCCTGTAACTCTCGTTTGCTCCGCGCACCTGAAAGCCCTTGAAAGTCGCCCGCATCAGTGAGCCCTGAACTTTAATACCTTCAAATGTCAAACTGCAGCTGCGGTCCTTCGTCATGGCTGACAGCTGCTCCAGACCTGCGGGATCGGTGAGTTCAGACTGACTCTGCAATTACTGGATAATCTGACATGAAACAGCACTTCTCCCGATGCAATTCGAGTCTCAGGATTAAACTCGCATTCTCCTACTTGTCAAGCAGAGCTTTAAAACCGATTTCGGCGAATTTGGCAGCTTTATGGTCTTCTTGAAATCTTCAAAATTCCCTCTTCCCCTCCCTTGTTGACTCCTATCTTGAGCCAACTGACAGTCTGACTCCCTAAATGTTGCCTCTGCCTCTTGTTCTCACCAGTTCCTGCTCACTGCTTCTCACAAGACTCTTGAATTGCAAAGGGTCATCACTCAATTGGGCTGAGTCACCCAGGCCACTCACCCATCCAGTAGTTGCCACTGAGATCTCCGAATCCCGTAACGTAGGTGTCCCAGTTCTGTGCGAACGAGAGGCTGTTGTCCAGGTGTTGCTGGAAGACCACCTTAGGGCCGGCTTTAGGGCTGGGCACAGGGCTGGTTTTGGATCGGACAGTGTAGAACTGAGAGCCGCCGGGCGCGAATCGCACAGCCTTCTGGAGATAGGAAGGGTCCGCAGAGATTCTTCTCCTTATATTCAAACAGCTTTTGAAGCTGTTGCACAGAAATACCAGCTGACCGGCTGTTCCATCGCTGGACACTCTACACATCATGATAGCACCGAAGTCTTTACTCAGCATTCCACTTTCAGGAATCACTTTCAGACCATTGAGAAGCTGTTGGAATGAGTCAGTGATATTGAGGTCTAGTGAGAGCTCGAACTTATCATAGAATGAGTTGTACTTCAGGCTCGCAGGCTGCTTCAAGAAGTCCACCGAGAACTCAGAGGCGGAGGTCCTCTGTGCGACGGACAGCCAGAGAACAAGGACAATCAGCGCAGAGCGGAGTTGCATGGCTGGCTACTGAAGATTTTCTGATTGGAATCGCTTTGGTCCTTAGAGATTGGATCATTTGAAGTGGCGAAAAGCGCTGCTGCTTATAAAGACTCGCCAGCTGTGTGCTTCTGGTCGATTGATTCTAATAGTGTCTCTGCCACGTCATTGTAGCTCGTACACGTTCGTAGGTCTAAATAACTTAGAATATCTTCTTTTCGGCGGAATGAATTTTTTCAAAGTTAAATTAAAAAATTCATTTTTCTGAATTTATTTTTTTCACGTAGACACTGAAAATATGGTAGATTGTTTCTTTCTTTTACTTTCAGGAATTCGGTTATTAGCTCAGCATTCTTGTCCAGTGCATTCCTGCGCAACTGAAGTCGTTTTTTGCATTTTAAGCATTGAAGTTTCAACAGATAGGTTTAGGTGTGTAAACAGACAGAAACTTTTGCATTGCTCTTCCTGTGAAACTGTTGCCAAGTCCAGCTGGACTTGTGTTCCGCATGTACATGTTAACCCTCGCTGCTTTCACCCAAGCAAAGCGTATGACACGGAATCAGCTGGAGTTGGGCTGCTGGATGAGTTCTGCACAAGATTGTGGGGTTAGACAGAACGTGCCGAGCTGCAGTTCCCACTTTTATCTATCTAGATAGCTGAGCTGCCTCTCGCTAAGCCTCCAGGTAAGTTTCCAGCTAAACTTCCAGCTAAATTTCCTGCTAAGCCTCCAGCTGAACCTCCAGCTGAACCTCTAGCTGAACCTCTAGCTGAACCTCCAGCTGCACCTCCAGCTGAACCTCCAGCTGAACCTCCAGCTGAACTTCCAGCTAAGTCTCCAGCTGAACCTCCAGCTGAACCTCCAGCTCAAATTTCAGCTAAGCCTTCAGCTGAACCTCCAGCTGAACTTCCAGCTAAGCCTTCAGCTGAACCTCCAGCTGAACTTCCAGCTAAGCCTTCAGCTGAACCTCCAGCTGAACATCCAGCTAAGTCTCCAACTGAGCCTCCAGCTGAACCTCCAGCTGAACCTCCAGCTGAGCCTCCAGCTGAACCTCCAGCTGAACCTCCAGCTGAACCTCCAGCTGAACCTCCAGCTGAACCTCCAGCTCAACTTTCAGCTGAGCCTCCAGCTGAGCCTCCAGCTGAACCTCCAGCTGAGCCTTCAGCTCAACCTTCAGCTGAACCTCCAGCTGAGCCTCCAGCTCAACCTCCAGCTCAACCTCCAGCTAAGCCTAAGGGCTGATGCACACCCTAAAGGATCATTCACATCGACTGCAGTCAGAAGTTTAGAAGGCTCTGACAACACAAATATATTTATCTGAATAGAGCTCTCTATACACGAAGAATGCGCCACATAAAGACACTAAATACGAATGGTGGCATTAAATTGTAAAGCACTACTTTGCCTGGTGCTTAATCTGGTGGAAAATGTTGCTGCTGGTGATGTTGTTGGTGGGAGACCCCCCCCCTAAAAGGTTTTTGAGGATGCTTAAAGTGTTAAGAAACCCGTAGCAGTTCAGTGTCCAATTAAAAAGCTCCGGAGGAACAATTTATTTATCCATTTTTAAAACTCGACCGGTTTCGGCTGAATGAATATTCAAGACATTCGAACAGAAATAGCAAAATGGACGCCACACCAGTTGCACCCAGGAACTACCATGGGGGCAAAATGAATCCGAAGTTATGAGAGAGCGAGACCTGAGAGGAGAAGAGAGGAGAGGAGAGAGGGGAGATGAGAGAGGAGAGGCGAGAGCTGAGGGGAGAGAGGAGAGGAGAGAGGGAGATGAGAGAGGAGAGGCGAGAGCTGGGGGAGAGAGGAGAGGAGAGAGGGGAGATGAGAGAGGAGAGGCGAGAGCTGAGGGAGAGAGGAGAGGCGAGAGCTGAGGGGAGAGAGGAGAGGAGAGAGCTGAGGGGAGAGAGGAGAGGAGAGAGGGGAGATGAGAGAGGAGAGGCGAGAGCTGAGGGGAGAGAGGAGAGGCGAGAGCTGAGGGGAGAGAGGAGAGGAGAGAGGGGAGATGAGAGAGGCGAGGCGAGAGCTGAGGGGAGAGAGGAGAGGAGAGAGGGGAGATGAGAGAGGAGAGGCGAGAGCTGAGGGAGAGAGAAGAGGAGAGAGGGGAGATGAGAGAGGAGAGGCGAGAGCTGGGGGGAGAGAGGAGAGGAGAGAGGGGAGATGAGAGAGGAGAGGCGAGAGCTGAGGGGAGAGAGGAGAGGAGAGAGGGGAGATGAGAGAGGAGAGGCGAGAGCTGAGGGAGAGAGGAGAGGAGAGAGGGGAGATGAGAGAGGAGAGGCGAGAGCTGAGGGGAGAGAGGAGAGGAGAGAGGGGAGATGAGAGAGGAGAGGCGAGAGCTGAGGGAGAGAGAGGAGAGGAGAGAGGGGAGATGAGAGAGGAGAGGCGAGAGCTGAGGGGAGAGAGGAGAGGAGAGAGGGGAGATGAGAGAGGAGAGGCGAGAGCTGAGGGGAGAGAGGGGAGATGAGAGAGGAGAGGCGAGAGCTGAGGGGAGAGAGGAGAGGAGAGAGGGAGATGAGAGAGGCGAGGCGAGAGCTGAGGGGAGAGAGGAGAGGAGAGAGGGGAGATGAGAGAGGCGAGGCGAGAGCTGAGGGAGAGAGAGGGGAGATGAGAGAGGAGAGGCGAGAGCTGAGGGGAGAGAGGAGAGGAGAGAGGGGAGATGAGAGAGGCGAGGCGAGAGCTGAGGGGAGAGAGGAGAGGAGAGAGGGGAGATGAGAGAGGCGAGGCGAGAGCTGAGGGGAGAGAGGAGAGGAGAGAGGGGAGATGAGAGAGGAGAGGCGAGAGCTGAGGGGAGAGAGGGGAGATGAGAGAGGAGAGGCGAGAGCTGAGGGGAGAGAGGGGAGATGAGAGAGGAGAGGCCACAGCTGAGGGGAGAGAGGGGAGATGAGAGAGGAGAGGCGAGAGCTGAGGGGAGAGAGGGGAGATGAGAGAGGAGAGGCCACAGCTGAGGGGAGAGAGGAGAGGAGAGAGGGGAGATGAGAGAGGAGAGGTGAGAGCTGAGAGGAGAAGAGAGGAGAGGAGAGAGGGAGATGAGAGAGGAGAGGCGAGAGCTGAGGGAGAGAGGAGAGGAGAGAGGGGAGATGAGAGAGGAGAGGCGAGAGCTGAGAGGAGAAGAGAGGAGAGGAGAGAGGGGAGATGAGAGAGGAGAGGCGAGAGCTGAGGGGAGAGAGGAGAGGAGAGAGGGGAGATGAGAGAGGAGAGGCGAGAGCTGAGAGGAGAAGAGAGGAGAGGAGAGAATGGAGATGAGAGAGGAGAGGCGAGAGCTGAGGGAGAAATCTGAAATGAGAGAGGAAAGAGTCTTTCAAATATTAAGTGACCAAATTTTTAAAATCTGCTTTTAATATAATTCATATAATTTAGTAAATTACTTCATAAAATATATCGGTTCTAATCACGTGTTGCGGTATGTTTCTGTCTAATGTTGGGTTTGGTTTTCACATACTGTGGTTCCAATATCATTCAAATATAATAGTGACATACAATTAAAATAGTGTTTTCTTCGCTTGAGTCACTGATAATAGAATAAGATAGGCTACTAAGCTACTATCAGGTAAGTAGTAAGTTAAACTGAAGCATTTTATCTACTTTAAGACAAGGCTAATTTTATTGGCTCTAACCCTCTCCTCTAAGCTTAAACCCTCTCTAACTGCGTCTTTTTACACAAAATCTAGCCCCTACCTGCAATGTACATTTCAGTAGCGTTGGCTAGTGTACATTTTTATGGTTGAACCAATTAGAAAGCTGTTTACGCCTGCAAGCTTGGATTCCAAACTTTACGAGCTATCAAAGTCATTTCAGTCGCCTTTATTCTTTAAAAAAAGCTTATGTACTCTTTTTTACTACTGAACTGGAAGTGTATAACTGTTTTACTAATCACCAAGTGCCTAACTATATCTAATCTAAGTATATATCTCTGGCTGGAGCTAACACAATCTAGATTAAGTAGATTTATCTGTGCGTCAGTTGCGCTTTAAGTTTTAACAACGGAAACTGAACAATTCAAACAAAAATCTTCTGTCAGGCATTGCGGATAAAGGCGTCCAGCTTTGCTATGAGATCTTTGACACTTGTTTCCAGCTCAGCGACTCTGAAATTGCAATTAGAAGTGGATCTGTTAGGTCTCTTTGCCTCAGGCACTCCCAAGGATAGCTGGTTAATAGAGCTTTAGATGGAAACCAGACCTGAATGAGTCTGAGGGGAAGGGAAAGCAGACCTGAATGAATCTGAGGGGAAGGGAAAGCAGACCTGAATGAGTCTGAGGGGAAGGGAAAGCAGACCTGAATGAATCTGAGGGGAAGGGAAACCAGACCTGAATGAATCTGAGGGGAAGGGAAACCAGACCTGAATGAATCTGAGGGAAGGGAAACCAGACCTGAATGGGTCTGAGGGGAAGGGAAACCAGACCTGAATGAATCTGAGGGGAAGGGAAACCAGACCTGAATGGGTCTGAGGGGAAGGGAAACCAGACCTGAATGAATCTGAGGGGAAGGGAAACCAGACCTGAATGAATCTGAGGGGAAGGGAAAGCAGACCTGAATGAATCTGAGGGGAAGGGAAAGCAGACCTGAATGAGTCTGAGGGGAAGGGAAAGCAGACCTGAATGAATCTGAGGGGAAGGGAAAGCAGACCTGAATGGGTCTGAGGGAAGGCAAAGCAGACCTGAATGGGTCTGAGCGGAAGGGAAACCAGACCTGAATGGGTCTGAGAGGAAGGGAGAGCAGACCTGAAGGAATCTGAGGGGAAGGGAAACCAGACCTGAAGGAATCTGAGGGGAAGGGAAAGCAGACCTGAATGGGTCTGAGGGGAAGGGAAAGCAAACCTGAATGGGTCTGAGGGGAAGGGAAAGCAGACCTGAAGGAATCTGAGGGGAAGGGAAGCAGACCTGAATGAGTCTGAGAGGAAGGGAAACCAGACCTGAAGGAATCTGAGGGGAAGGGAAACCAGACCTGAATGGGTCTGAGGGGAAGGGAAACCAGACCTGAAGGAATCTGAGGGGAAGGGAAACCAGACCTGAATGAGTCTGAGGGGAAGGGAAACCAGACCTGAATGGGTCTGAGGGAAGGGAAAGCAGACCTGAATGAGTCTGAGGGGAAGGGAAAGCAGACCTGAATGAGTCTGACCAGACCTGAAGGCATCCCTCAAGAATGAAGAACTGAGCTAAACTGATAAACCAGCATGCTGCAATCCAACCAGCTGAAAAAGTTTTCAATTCCTCACCTGCGGCTCTGCTGCTGTACAGCTCCCTCAGGCCTTCATCTCCCAGTCTCAGATTTCTCTCCGCTCCCCTCGGCTCTCTGAGCAGTTTTGTAAGCTCGATAATCTTTCTCAAAGCTGCCCTGAACACAGCCTTGAGTCCAGTGTAGGTGCGGTTGGGATAGACCTCCATGTGGGAGCGGTGGAACCGGCGCTGGAAATACCTGGGAAGTGTCTCACCTCGTAGATTTAGATTGATCTGAGCGACAGGTGCGAGACGAGGTTTTCGTGTAGTCAGCAGTCAATCGAAGTATTTGGAAAATATTTTCAAAATTCTCATGCGACTATATCTACAGTCTACGTGATGTCAATGGCGCCAATCCTACAGTCCTCATGGCGCCAATCCTACAGTCCTCATGGCGCCAATCCTACAGTCCTCATGGCGCCAATCCTACAGTCCTCATGGCGCCAATCCTACAGTCCGCATGGCGCCAATCCTACAGTCCTCATGGCGCAATCCTACAGTCCTCATGGCGCCAATCCTACAGTCCTCATGGCCGCAATCCTACAGTCCTCATGGCGCCAATCCTACAGTCCTCATTGGCGCCAATCCTACAGTCTACGTGACGCCAACTTTGCTCTCTGGAGCGCACCACAGTGTAGTCCACTTGAAAGCGAGAAGCGTTGAAA